>PVJC01040573.1:0-15743 GCA_004026665.1 Murina feae
TTTAAGCTGAGGTGGGCTGAGGTAACGAAACCTCCTCTGCTTCACCTCGCAGCGCAGCGTCTATAATGAGACTTTGTTACTCTTAGTAAGGCAGGCCAGGCTGCTGTTCCCTTCAGCTCCCGAGGATTCTATGATTGTTACATTATTGAAACATGTTTCGGAGCCTGCCCGCCAAGGGCCGAAAACAGTATCACTTTCGATCCTGCTGCAACGGACGCTGCCTAAACGTTTACTCAGGTCCGTGAGTGGCGGCTGCCATGTTGGCTGGGCTAATTTGCATACAGCCGCTCTGATTGGCTGGTGGGCATGGCTTACCCTGTCTCGGAGAAACGGTTAATTTTACTATTTCGCTTTTATTAGTTTAGATAATATTGTTTTATATACTTTAAAGTTGCTAAGATAGTATAATCTTAAAAATTCCCATCACAAAAAAGAGAAGTGATATTCTATACCAGATCATGTGTTTTAATAAAGTAGCTAACCTCATTAAGCTGGTTAAATAAATGCACTTTCTGAGTCATTATCTTCTTTTTTTTTTTTAATAGGTGGTGTTTGCATTGCTCAATCACAGAAAATACCACGTGAACCAAGACCTGGAGAATTTGAAAAGATTATCAAACGCCTGCTAGAAACACCTAATGCCCGGGCAGTGATTATGTTTGCCAATGAAGATGACATCAGGTACTGATTAATTTTCTGCCTTATGCAGGATCAGATTTGTGGGCCACATCCTTTTCTTTTTCCTAACATATTTTATGTTCAACATATAGTCTTGTGAGATTTCACAGGAATTGAAACAGTCATATGCAATTTACAGATTGCCTTCTGGTGCACAGAGACACAGCAGCCTTCGAGTTCCTAAGTCTGAAATGTCTATTGAGTAAAACCTGGGGACTGAAGGAAGTGAGACAAGTAGGGTTGATAGGATGAAGGGAATACGATTAAGGATAAGACTAATTAACAGGTGCTGGAGTTAAAGCAACCAATATATATCCTTTAGAAGATGGTAAGACTCAGGCAGTTAGAATGATTATCTGATCGTGCCCTACTGAATGTATATAACTTGATATAACCATCTTGTAACATTCATAAGTGTAGTGTTTCTTGATAAATGTGGTATGTTTCTTTTTATTATGATAGGAGGATATTGGAAGCAGCAAAAAAATTAAACCAAAGTGGGCATTTTCTCTGGATCGGCTCAGATAGTTGGGGATCCAAAATAGCACCCGTTTATCAGCAGGAGGAGATTGCAGAAGGGGCTGTGACGATTTTGCCCAAAAGAGCATCAATTGATGGTAAGGATGCATGGTAGAGAATTTGTTTTCATTCTAGTTAAATCTAAACTCAAAGGTGAAACCAGAGTATCAGCACATGATGAAACACACCCATTATTGATGACTCTGGAAAGAATTTTTAGTTCTGATGGCAACATTGCCAAGACAGTAACTATTTGACCCGGCACATATATTTTTTATTAGAAGAGTACCTACTGGATTTTTTTTTTAAGAAAGGCAATTATAGTTGACCTTACGTATTTCCATGATGTTAGCCATTTTCATGATGTTACTCTCTAAGTTTGCATATTTCTTTTTTTAAATATATTTTATTGATTTTTTATAGAGAGGAAGGGAGAGGGATAGAGAGTTAGAAACATCGATAAGAGAGAAACATCAATCAGCTGCCTCCTGCACACTCCCCACCGGTGAAGTGACCCCAACCAAGGTACATGCCCTTGCAACCAAGGTACATGACCTTGACTGGAATCGAACCGGGGACCCTTTAGTCCGCATGCCGACGCTCTATCCGCTGAGCCAAACCGGTCAGAGCATAAGTTTTCATATTTCCATGGGCATATCTGATGGGTATAGCACTGTTAGAGGGAGAGGGCTTGCTTCATAGAAAATGAAGGCGTGGTGCTGAGCTGACCCTATGGATAAAATAAACCCTACAGCAAAGATGTGGAGCATCCCTATAAGGCAGCTTGTCTCCCAAACATCTTTGCCAATGGTGCGGACAGTGGTTGAAATTTCTACCTTTCCCATTAGCCTTTTGAGGAAGGCATTATTTCCAGCTGGTCTCCCTTCAATGTGGTCATTACCTGAGCAGGCTGACACTTTAGCCCATTTCCCATGACTTGGAAGATTATATTAGTACTGATTAGTTAATTGAATTAGTTGAACATGGAACATATAGGACAGATAAATTTTGAGATGGGTAACAGCATAGAAGTCTTGAACATTAACTCTTGGAGAGGAGAGAGAGAGAGAGAGAGAGAGAGAGAGAGAGAGGGGTCTGAGCTGGTTCTGACTATTTAATATGAGGTCACTGGTCAATGCCACTGGGAGGCCCAGCGGAAGGAGAGGTTGAGATGACAACAACAGGCGTTCCTGTCATACTCATCCCTAGTGCCAGGTGCCTGAATGGTGAATGGTGGGGGCAGAGATATTGTCCACTGATTCTGCTTGGCGTTTGCCTTAAGGGAAGCCTTAGTTCTCCATTTTTTTTTCATGGAATAATCACAGTATAACATAATATCCATTTAAAAGCTTGGATAGTATTTGGTTTTGATTTTGAAAGAATATTAAAATGATACCTTTCTTCTTTAAAATAGGATTTGATCGATACTTTAGAAGCCGAACTCTTGCCAATAATCGAAGAAATGTGTGGTTTGCGGAATTTTGGGAGGAGAATTTTGGATGCAAGTTAGGATCACATGGAAAAAGGAACAGTCATATAAAGAAATGCACAGGTATCCACTTAAATGTTTTCCTTGGTGCACTTGTTCTGTCGTTACCTGAGAAATGAAGTGTTCCTACATGGGTAACTATGAGGGTCTTTTCTATTTTCTTGTGTCTCTTGTCATGATTTCCCGGAAGGGCTGAGCATACGCTGCTCATTCAACAAACTTAGGTGTACTCGTTGGTTCTTGCAGTTAAACAACAAGTATTTATTGGGCATGCGCCAGGTGCTGGGATATTTCAGTCCTATTTTAAAAAGCATTTATTGAGTTTCCACTTGAGGCAAAGCGCCTTATTAAGGTTGGGGGGATATGGACAAATAATCAAGATATGATATTGCTCTTCAGTAAAGATGATGGATCACAATAATTTGCTGTAAGACACTGATTTAAAAGAACACTATTTCAATCCATGTCTCCTATGATTCTATTGCCTCCCATATTCTGCATAGCACTAGCAGCTATGATTTTTTCATTTTATATATCTTATGCTTAAAATAATAGCAATATTAAATGTTCATATTTTAAATGTAAGAATTAAACATTTTTAATCACCCGTTTTTAGGTTTTATGTATGGAATATTAAAAATTACTTAGAATAAGTAGTACATTTGGCAAGGTCACAGGTATAAGTCAGTATAAACTTTAGAAAATCCTTTTTACAGTACTAGCCGGTTTGGCTCAGTGGATAGAGCATTGGCCTGCAGACTGAAGATCCAGGTTCAATTCCGGTCAAGGACACGTACCTTGGTTGCGGGCACATCTCCAGTGCGGGGTGTGCAGGAGGCAGCTGTTTCTCACTCATCGATGTTTCTAACTCTCTATCCTTCTCCTTCCTCTCTGTAAAAAAAACAATAAAATATATTTTAAAAACACACCTTTTTACATATACTGTATATCATAATATATAAGAAACCAATATACAAAAAATGAAATTTAAAGGCTACTGTTTATAGCATGGTAATAAAACATTATGGATAATGTCAATGAAGATGCATAAATCCTCTATACCGAATACTACAAAACTTGGACAGGTATTTTATAACCAGACATGCCTCCCTCATACCCATATTTTGATATATCCTCCTTTCTCTCTATTCAGTTCTTTTCGAACGAGCTGTTCAAATAAAAGATGTGCTCTGATAAGTGCTAGAGTGGACAGATGAGCAGAGCAGGCATGAGGATGTGCACACAGGAGCCATGCTGTGGCGGAAGCTGCGTGAGGAGGGATTGCATCTGAGTGTGAGGAGACTCACACTCAGTAATAAGTAAATGAGTTAAATGCATAAAGGAACAAGGACTTCCAGATGCTGAGAAGTGCTTACAGGAAATAAGCACCGGAGAGACTGTGCAAGGTTGACCAGGAGGCATGGCAGGGAGGGTAGCAATGACCTAGATTGTGTGGCCACAGGAGGCTGCACCAAGTAGATGGCATTTGCAATGAGACCTGAAAAACTGGAAGGTCTCAGCCATGTGAAACTAGGAGGGCAGCGCATTGCAGGGTCCAGGGCAAGACTCTTTGTTTAAGGTGCATGGGAGGATGGAGTGAGTGAGTGAGGATAGTTAGTGAGAGGGAGCATGAGGGCAGATGAAGCCAGAGAGATGGGCTGGGGCCCGGTCAGGCAAGTTCTTAGGAGTTCTTTCCAGAAGCTCCAGAGCCGAGGCATTTGGGCTCTATCCTACCTGCAGGGTAGAATTACTTGAGGCTTTTAACCCAAGACATTGCTCAGATGCCTATTTTAAGAAGATTCCTCTGCAGAAGTGTGAGGAGAATTGGAGATCAGGGATGAGAAAGGAAAAGGGTCAGTTAGGACCCATCCAGTTCTGGCGATGAGCAGTTATGGCCTAAACAAAGACATGTGAGTTAGGGGCAGACCACAGAGGACAGAAGTCTTGTAGGTAGTATTTGTACTACATGGGGGGTGACTTACACTGGGGGTGGTAGTTAGTGATGGAATATTAAAACTCTACCAGCTAGGTCTAGGAAAATAGTTATGTACTTACCTAACAGAGAAGACAGAATGAATGGTGAATTTGGAGGCACTGACTTGAATGGTTTTGATGTAGCCCAATGGAACTGCCCAGCAGGTGGCAGCATAAGGTCTGGGACCCTACAGAGCTTTTGGCACTAAAAATACATATCAGGGGATGGCAAATGGAGACCTGGAAGTTAAAGACCAGGGCAGAGATGCAATTGCCCTTGGAGCTTGAGCAGAGATGAGGGATGGCAATTGAAAACTCTGGGGAAGGAGCTAGAAAAGGAAACTGAGCAGTTGAGTTTTGGAGGGAGATGAAGAGGGTGTGTGGGAGGGGGTTAGCAGGGTCGGGGAGCGGCCAGGTCACTGTCTTCTCAGTCTCCAGGAAATAAAATGGGGTGTACACAGTGCTGCAGAGAGGTGTGGCTGAGGCATAGGAAGTGTAATGGAATTGGGCTTGATGAACTGTTTAATGAAAATCTACCAGTAACTGAAATGATGAATACACTTTTCTTTTTATATATATCACATAATAAAATTGGTAGAAAATTAGCTATTAACTAATTGCATAACTTGTAACAGACTGTTTTCAGAATACACATTTTCTCTAAATATACATTCCCCCCCCCCACATTTTTGATGTATATAGATGTCCTTCTGGTAGCTGTAGATGGTGTGAATTGGGTACTTATTTTAGGCATAAACACTGGCCTGGGTTGTAGTAGAATCCTAACTTGGTGCCACGTCTGCTTCAGATTCCTTTGATTTATTTGGGTGTTGTTAAAATTGCAGCAATCTGTCCAATTAGAACTATTTTTAGTGCAATGGAAATAGTGTTTCACTCCAGGTGCCAGGGCAGATGCACCCTTAGGGAACAGGTTCATTATTTCAGTATCATCCAAATTCCATTGTGGGTGATACTGAAATAACTTGTCCCTGGGGAGAAAATAAGTGAATAATACAACATCCTAACTTACATTTAAACAACAACAACAACAAACAGTTCCGCGTGAACATTTCCAAATGGTGAGAGGAAATACTTGTGTCCCAAATGACCATCAACACCCAGTTTTCATTTCTGTTTTTGGGGAAGAGTAAAGATGATCTTGTACCTTAATGGTCAAATATACTTCAGAGACATGGTATTCATCAGTTAAGTGCACAGGGTGTGAAAATTTATATTCCCAATTCCATCTAATTCAGAAATAAATGTGGACAGATGTGCAAGTTGCAGAATTTGGCCTTACAAGGTTCGCTTTTTAACCATCCACAATGAGTCAAAAAAACTAGGGAACTCTGTGAAAATGGGATGCCTACAGGGTCCTTTTTGCTGCATTTGGAACATCAGTCGTGAGTTAAGTTTTAAGCGAAATTTTACCTTCAGTGATGATAACCTGTGAACGTAATTATTTCCTTCCAGTGGGGGCGACTCTAGCAATGTATTTATGTGGGCGAGAGAGTGCTTCACAGCAGGGCAGGTCTTCTTCATCTCAACCTGCAGAAGACGGAGTATCCTCGAGCAGTGAGGAGCATCCTCTTCCTAAAATTAACGCAGCGCAGTTTTCTGAGATGATCTTCCCCCTAGAATCTCAGGAAAACCTTCAAAAAGACGTGATATTACCGTTAACTTTCATACCTGGCCAAATTCCAAAGTGAAGTAATTCCTCCCATCCATCTAGCTGCTTGGGTGGCCATTATTGCTTCTGAGAGCCGCTGAGTTCTGAAAGCCAGGACTACTTAATCCTACTTAAAATTCCCTTTGTCTTCTCAAGAAGAAAGGGTTCTTTTTGACTTGTTATCATTGGGTGATGGGAGTTATTTTAGAGACATTTATCTGACCTCTCCATTTTCCCCTCCCTTGTTCCACTTTCACACTTAATGCCTTCCCACTCCTCAAACAGACGTGCACACCCTCCCTGGAGAATTGTGGGCCTCCGTCATCTCTCCCCGCCTTAGCACCTTTGTCACACACCTATTTCCCCGGAAGGGCCTCTGCCTGAGCTCTTCTTCCACTGTTCCCCTCGCCTCATTTTTTTTGTTTTTCCCACCTTTTCTCTGGTCAGTTCCTTCCCTGACATTGTTTTGTTCAGCAAGACTCTCGCCGGCAGTGGAGAGTTTGTGTGCTTTTGTGAGGTGTCACTTAACTGTAGTAATGGCTGTCATGCTGATTTTTTGTCTGTTAGAGAGGCCTACTAGTGAATATTGCAGAGACGTGAGTATGTTCCGCTGACCCGCTCCTCAAAGGCGGACTCCCACGTGGTCACACTGTTGGCCCTGACTTCTCCTCCACGGGCTGTGACTAGCTCTCTATTAAAGCAGCACTCCCTGACCAACCCAGCATCTTAATGCCTTCCTTTTGCTACTTCCATCTATCCCTCCATTATTTATTCGCTTGTTTATTCATGTAGGATAGGCTGCTTGTAGCAGACACTGTGCCACAGATATAGAGACAAAGAGCAGACCACCCTTGTCCTCAAGTTGCTCACAGAAACACTGTTTCATTGAATTTGAGATGCTTTCCTTGTCTGTTGAGTTTCAAACCTCAGCGAGGAGGTTGGGACACTGCTGCTTAGCCGGCATGTGCCTGACACTCAGATGCTGAATGATGGTGAGCAGATGCTACTTGAAATGGCCTATTGATTCTTATTTATGATGATACAAATAATGGTAATGGAAAAAGCAATGTACAAATATGTTTCTTCTTACAAACAAGCAGTTCTATCACTGAACGAAATAAAAAGCTCAATAATTAGCCCCTTGAAAGGCCTGTCCATTATTGCCTAGTGCCAGAGGAACTAGGTACGGTATCTTTGCAGGTGTAACTACCTCTCAATAGTCCTTGGTACCTTTGGAGACTATGGAAGGTGGGAGCTTCACCCGTTCACCCAGGACTCCTGGAGACCATATGAGGGAATGGGGTAGTTAGGAGGGGATTAGGATGTACACAGTTAGTGTTGGTGAGTCAGAATGAAAGGAAGCTAAGATAACTTGCCCTGTGCTAAATGTGTTCTGCCATCCCCATTTGCCTATTGCCTAGAGTAGACTCTGTTGGGGACAGTGTCTTTACATTAGCATCATGAAGTGGCAGTTAGTCTACATGCTGCTGTTTTCAGCAAGTGAAATAGCAGAAATCCCAGAGTAACTTATTTGTACCACTTGTGATATTCCATATTGAATTCCAATAGATGCATATGAGATGACAAAATAGGCATTGATTTCAGTCATAACTAGATTTCAAAATTTTATAGCTGGGATGTAAAATCAAAATCATCCTCTCATTTTCTACATGAAGAAACTGGTACCCAGAGAAATTCAGTGAATTGTTTAAAAATCACAGTGTCAGAGCTGCGGTTAGAATCTTAGTCTGTTTATTTGAATTTGTGTTTTTACACTTATAGCCTCAAATTCTTTTATTATTTACTTATTTAAGAGTTTTTCCCTTATAGTTGAAAAGTATTTTTCTCTTTATATTTTATGTATGACAGCAATGCATTATGGAATTTTAAAATTGCCATCTGTAATGTGAAATAAAAATAACATATTGGTTGTTACTGAATCCTATAAAAAATAGGAAATATTTTACTATTCTTCACCTTGATTTTTAATTATATATATATGTATATGTATATATACATATATATGTATATATATATACACACATATATATGTTACATATATATATATATATATATATATATATATATATATATATATATATAATTTGTAAGTGGGTCTGGAATAGAATAAACCATTTCATCCAGTTCCCTGGCCCCTTGCCATTTATAAAAGTACTAGGGGCCTGGTGCACAAAAATTTGTGCACTTGGGGGGTCCCTCAGCCCGGACTGTGCCCTCTCACAGTCTGGGACCCCTCGGGGGATGTCAATCTGCTGGCATGCCTGGCCAGCCTGGGTGAGGGACTGATGGCTGTTTGCAGGCTGGCCAAGCCCCCCAGTGGAGACTCTCATCTCATGGGGGTGTGGCCAGCCTGGGTGAGGTGCTGAGGGCTGTTTTCAGGCTTCCCATACTCTCTTCAGGGTTCGGGTCCCCTACTGGGGTGCCTGGCCAGCCTGGTTTAGGTGCTGAGGGCTGTTTTCAGGCTGCCCACAGCTCCCATTGACCCAACGTCCTAGTGAGACTGGCTGGAATCAGGTTTCTGGGGTTTATTTATCATCTATAATTGAAGCTTTGTTGCCTTGAGTGGCCTAGGCAGGCAGTTTCCTCCATCGCTGGTGCAATGGAAGCCTCCTGTTTGCTCTAGCTCTGTGGCTGCTGGCCACCATCTTGGCTGGGTTAATTTGCATACATCCGCTCTGATTGGCTGGTGGGCGTGGCTTGGCTGGTGGGTGTGGCTTAGGCATAATGGAGTGAGGGCCAATTTGCGTATTACTCTTTTATTAGATTAGATACCAAAAACTATATTTTTAAAAAGCCCACAAAATAAACTTTCAAATGCAAGCTTCTAGAACTCCACAGCTAGTGGCACTGAGTTATAGTCATTCATTTTGCTAAATTACAGTTAGTTTGCTCATGTTTTCATTCCTTATAGAAAACAATTTTGCCTATTTGAAAGTAGAGTGTGAAGCATTATAATGTATAATAACATTCTAGAATTGTGTGCAGACAAATCACTTGAGCGCCTGGTTAAAATGCAAATTCTGATTTTGTAGTTATAAGGTGAGGCACTCTGAGCTACCCACCAGTTGCAGGTGGTATGGATGGTGTGGGCTCTGGGCCACACTTTGAGTAACAGGCGGTATTAGAACTAGTTTATGGAGTTAGCAACAGCATCTGACATTTAATTAACAGAGTAGATACTCAACTGTGCTTAAGATGACCAAAGGTGCCCTACAGTAGATCATCTAACTAAGACTAAATTATCAAATGTGAAGCTTACAATCCAGAGCTTGTGTTGTCTGTATAACCTTCAGTAAATATTCAAATTAGTAAAGTGTAAAGATAAAGTAATGTGCGTGTGTGTGTGTGTGTCTGTGTCTGTCTCCTCATTAGAAAAACTGGAAATGGAGAGCTCAGTTAATAGTATACAGATGCACCTGTATCTCCAAAATTTGCAGAGTTGATTTCAAAGGTTACCATGTCAGGATTCAAAAATATTCTGAAAACTTTAAAAGGATCCTACACTGTCAGTCATAACTGCACATAGAGCAATGCAATTGCAAAGGTCCATAGAGACCATTTTTCTCATTTTTTCTCACTTTGCAGAAAAGAAAATTGAGGTCCATCTGGCATAAGTGAGTTGTCTAAAACCATAAAGCTAGCTGAAGGTGATGAAGGAACTGAAATCTGATTTGACACTTGATTCTTTCTTTAATCCTTTCCTGTTCTGAAGGCTTTTCCCAACACTGGACTGAATTTCATTAACCCATTCTACTATTTTGTACAGCTCTGGGTGGCCTGAATGTTTTTCCAATGGCCATCTAAGGTTAAGTATCCCCTCTTTGTGATGCTCCGTGGCTACTAAGGGCTCAGATCTATGCTCTTGGTCTGAGAAGCACTAATACTGCTTGAATTGTGGAAGCATAAAGAAGTACCCTTTATTAGATAGAGCTTTAAGGGTACATAAAGTCTTGCATTTTTTTTCAGGTAATAACTTAAGACAGAGGAAAAATTATTCTACAGAGTGAAAATGAATTCAGGAGTTTAGGTATCCCTTTCTCTAAATCACACAGTGGACTCTGGCATTAGCTTGTTTGGGTGGAATTCACATGTGTCTGGATGAACATGATCTCTGGAATATTACACTGAAGGACTCAGCAATGAAAAGAGAATATTGGCAATCATGTGACAGCAAACCATTTTGGATAACCATTTATTTGGAAATCCGCAATAAGACTTGGGTCAATGAAGATGAAGCAGTGGGTAGAAAAGTATAGAAACATTAGAAAAAATTGTCTTTCCCTCAATGCTTATTGAACTTCATAGGAGGGAGTCAAGTCATTAAAACAAAGAAAGAAAGAATATACAGATGGCTCAATATTAGGAAAATGTGATATTCCTAACCCTAAAAAGAGTACAAAACAGCTACATATTCTTAACTCTGCCCTTCCTGCAGGGATGTGGAATAGGTCATGATACTTCAAATTTAGTTTTCCCATTCTCAGCTAGCTACCTAGTGTCCAGACTAACCTATGGTAATTGTTCTGGGGAAGATTAGAGGAAATAATATGCATGAGGTTCAATACCTGCTATATAGCGAGTGCAACAGGTATTGCTGCTTACTTATCCAACAAAAGTTCCCGTTCTTTCAATCCGCATCATCCAGTGGAACTGTCTACGATGAGGACAATTTTCTAGATCTATGTTGTCCAATGGAGTAGCTACTGGACACATATAGCTATTGGTCACTTGAAATGTGGCTAGGGAACTGAGAAACTGAATTTAAATTTTATTTAATTTTTATTTAGTGTATATTTAAATATAAATAGCCACATGTGGGTCTAGGCTGACAGACCTACAGCACAACAATTTTGTTTTACTGTATACCCCATGTAACCCAGCTAAGTCTGATTGGTCTGATCCAGTCATGATGGCCCTATTCTGCTTGCCAGTTTTCATGGAAAGGGTGCCTTTTAATGTAGTTCTGGTCAAGGAGGTACATGAAAAAGTCCTACAGGACCCTTCAGCAAGTGGAGGCTGGGGAGTCCTTCTGGTTATCGTTATGTCTGCAAGGAGTGGCTGGACTTGCAGCAGGGAAATCATGCTGGTGGAAGCACCACACTAAAGCGGAGGAAACCTCAGTCACTGCTGGCATCTTTCAGCCTCTGAATTAACCAGCCTGGAATGCCCGTCCGTTCTTGAGATATGAGATAATAATAAATCCTCTCATTTACAGCCATTTTGCATAGACATTTCTATTATTTGCAGCTGGAATAATCATCACTAATACAATGTATTATCAATAAGTGGAAATGATTTATTTAACATGACATGAACATGTCTCATTTTAAGAAGATATGGAAAAATTAAAATTCTAAAATAAATCAGGAGGTTAATATTTGGAATGCAGACACATTGTTTATATTAAATGGATTCACCACAGGTTTCTAAAATACTGACTTTCCAGTCAGCGCATATAAAATGAAATAGCCATACATCTTTTCAGAAATATTTCACTGAGACATATTTCTATGTAAGTTGCAGCATTATAAAACCCACCTATTAGAGTGTGAGCCTTAATTTGTCAAAATAATTCATCTCTGGGTTCCTTTAAACAAAGTGCCCTCAGGTCTATGAAAATATTATTTTACAGATGAAGGTAGTATGCTACTTATCATCCAGACAGACAATATTTTAAGCATTTTTCTTCACAGAGTAAGTAAAAACATGTTCAAAATGCATGTGCTTTTATCAACTAAATTATAAGATCTAAGAAGAACTACATGTTTCTGTTATGTTTTCTATGTCTAGTAAAATGCTCAGCTTCATTGCTTAGATACTCAAACACTGAAGTTTAGCTGTGTGATCTTGGGCAAGTGAGTTAACTCAAATTACAAAAAAAAAAAGAATTCTTGCTAAATTCTAATTTTTCCTATCTCTAGATTTATTTTTTCCCCATTGACTTTTAGATATAGTATAAAGGAGGGAGTGAAAAAGAAACATTGATGTGAGAGAGATACATAGATTGGTTGCCTCCTGCACATGCTCCGACTGGGCTGGGGATCCAATCTGCAACCCTAGGTATGTGCCCTTGATCAGGAATCAAACCCGTGACCAAAGCTTTCCCTGGTGTTGCTGTGGGAGGTGGGAGCATGCTCTACCTCTGTCTCCTACCACATCTTTTTCAGAAAGAGGATAGACAATATTAGCTAAGCAGCTAGATCAGAGTACTATTCAGTTTTTTGCCAAGAGAGACCCAAGATTCCAAATACGCAGATTCAGCAGATCACAGTGGAGTTTTCAAAAACTGAAGAAGGGCTCAGGAATCCATAAGAATGTGTGATGATTTAAATAGAGTTCAAATCCTATTAGCCAACGGAAAACCAGAGGACCTTAGAGAAGGAAACTTAGAGGTCATCGTGTCCAACATTTTGCTGAGCTTCCCCACTCAGACGGATATAAAATGAGGACAGGGAGGACGCAGAAACATTTTGGTTTTACTGATTCAGTAGAACTCGTGAAGGCTTTTATTGGTGCAAAATGAGGCTTTCTCATTGACTCTAAATAGGCTTATTAGCAGCATACAGGGGATTTCCACTGTGATGGTCTCTTTGTCCCTAGCCAGAGTGAAGGCAGAGGCCTGAAGCAGGCTGATAGCTGTGCAAGTGAAATGTACCAGCAGACTGGAGCGCAGAGACCAGGCTGGCTGCCAGCTTTGGGTTCAGCACCCGAGGAGTGTCGTTTGTCTGGGCTGCTTTTTTGAAACAGAAGCCCTCTTTTATGCATTTGTACCTGTGAAAGGGAGCAGTGGTGTAACTGATCCAAAGAAGCAGAAAAACAAACACTGGTAATTCATATTTGTTTAAGATGCCCACCTACCCCCTCTTTTTTTTTTTTTTTTTTTTTTTTTACTAGTGTTAGTTTACATTTCAATACATGGCAGCATTCTGGGCATTCTGGCTTGAAGTTTCCCAGAGGGGTTTCATTAAATGGTATGAAGCTTTAATTCAGTCGAGACCAGAAGCTGTTTAGCCTTTCTCCCGCTGCCTGATGACAGAAAATGTTCCTGTTAACCGATTCCTTGGTGGGGTCAGTCTACATCACCCTAGCCTGACAGAAAGCCCCACTTGAGCATGCTGTGCTGGCTGCCTGGCTCACATTCCTCCCTCCGTTGTGGCTGCAGGTGTGAGGAGCTGTGCAGGTGCCCTTTCAGGACAGGTGGTTTTGGGGATGGGCAAACAATTGGTTCTTCCGATTCTTAATAACTTTGGTGTGTGTTGGAGGTAAGTGTAGACAGAGTTTATAAGAGTATAAACAAGAGACTTGAGTAATCAATAGATGATGATGATGATGATGATGATGATGATGATGATTTTGATATAAATAAGCATAAAGTAATATTTGTCAAAATAAGGGCAACTCAGCACAATTCCACATCACAACCTCTCTTCTCTTCCTCTCAGAAACACGCATAACACGTTCCATCGCTGATGCGTTTTTAATCACACAAGAGTCCCAGTGCTCCTCAAGGACCATACCATCTGTGGCCAGGACCCTTTTCCTGGTTAATGACTCTCTAGGCAGTTCAGTACTATTTTAACATGACAAGTATAATTTGAGAGTATATCTGCTTCAAGGAAATCTCCAGGAAAATACTGTGTGCCTTTGTAAACTATACACAATCTCGTTATTCAATCTGCCCTTATAAAATCGTCTAGGTTGGTTACAGGTTTCACTTCCTAGATCTTAGGCATCTATCACCAACTGATCTTTTTCATCTAACTTAATTCTTTACGAAGAGCGTGTCCTGGTTTGATTCTCAGGTGTATCCCATCCTCACTTCAGGTTCCAGATTGAACATTTCCTTTTTGAGACACTCTAATGGACTATATATATCTTAATCTACCTGGCTTTCATCACCCGAGTCTCTTGAATTAGTCTACCTTGTCTGGACACATTTTCAGAAGAATGCTTCTCTCCCTCTTCAAAATGCAGCCTTCCCTTCTTTTGGTCTTTTACTCTGCTACTCTAGTGAATTCATTTATTGCCACTCAGTGTGTCACTCTAAGAATATACTGGAGGTGGGGCAATGCGTCCTGCTGGGGTCTCTGTAGACCCAACCATCACTCATGAATAAGGACCAAGGCTGCGCTGCTTTGGTTTCAAGAAGATGGTGGATATTGGTGGAATTTGTGCCCAAGTGTAGATTCATCTCTCATGACATGATAAGCTCACTGTCAGCAAGGCCAGTTGAAAAGTAGAGTTGAGTTTGGAAATAGGGGTATATAGTTAGTAGCTACTCATAGAGCAGAACTTTGGGGTGTCCAAAAGGGCATTCTGCGCTTAGAAATACTTCCTTCACCTAAGTGAGACTCCAGGAATAGGAAACAAATCCTTTAATTGGTCTTACCTAACCAGGGCAGAGATCTCCTTGCAATATCCCCACGGAGCACTATATTCACCTTTATATAGTTAATCAATTGCACATTTATGTGTGGGATTGTTTCATTGATGTTTATCCCCTATTAAAAGCTCCATGAGGACTAGGAGTGTGTCTTTGTTGCTCACCTTTATGTCAGTGTGCCTGACATTTAGAAGACACTGGATAAATATTTGTTGAATAAATAACTGAATCTAAAATACTTCTGTGGTTTGTGGTACATTCATTACATTTAAACTGTAATGAAAGACACTTCTCCCCAATGGAACCCCAATCTCCTTTTTCTCCTATGTCATTTCTGGTTACTACATTGACTTTGAAGTTGAGAGATTGGGCTGTGACTCAATATGTGCCCAAACTCTTCAACAAATACTGTGCTCCAGTTTCTTTTTTTAAAACTAGAGGATACGGATGAAAAAACACAGAAATAAAGTGAGAGGTTTATTAAGCTACTAAACCCACTTGTTGGTTGAAAAAGTATTTGGGTTGTTTGCATTTTTTTGAGTCATGAAATTCCTATATAAGTATTTCTATCTTTGATGAAGGTTTATGCACTCAATCAGGTTGTTCATTTTTTTTCCTTTGATTTTCTTTATTTAATCCACTTGTGAATGGCATTCAATTTCTGGTTTTGCAAACTGTTCCCATGTCTCCATCTTTTAAGGAAATGTTCCTATGCAGCTCAGTCATTTTAAATACAATTTTGGAGTGCATTTTGTTTTTAATTTATACCACCAATAAATTATTTATGTGATATTGTTAACTAGTACTCATGAGGATAATGATTTTTAATTAAATTCTAAGAAGGAACAAGAAAAAAAGTACAATTCATTGTATTACTGTATAATTTCTTATGACAGATATACTTAAATACTTTTATTTATCTTTAATCTTTTCTTGCTAAACTATATATATAATTTCTAGTCTGATATTTATATTTTTGTTAGATGTAGAAATTTTTCTACAACTGTTTT
>PVJC01040574.1:0-15756 GCA_004026665.1 Murina feae
GCGCGCGCCTCCGTACCTCTGTACTTTGCTTCTGCCGCTCCTCTGAGTCTCAGACTCTTCTCTAGTTGTAGGATTTTCACTCAGCCAGCTGTCCTGTGGGTGCGAGTGGTGTCCGTGTGTTCTTTTCGAGGTTTTTCTGAAATAGTTGTTCACAGCTGCATTTACGGTGTCTACCCTATGCCGCCATCTTGTTTCTCCTGGAAACAGTACCTTTTTATTAAGGCCTTCCTTAATCACCCCACACAAAACTGCAATTCTGTCCTATCCACCCACAACACACCTTATCGCCCCTCTTGCTTTTTTTTATAGCGCGTATCACCACTTAAGTTACTGAGTGGTGAGAAGTCATCTAAACTACACAGAATCACTTTACTTACTTGTTCTTGATTTCTCTCACTGCACTAGAATGTTAGCTCCACAAAGGTAGAAATTTTTTATTGTTTTGTTCCCAGCTGTATTCCCAGCGACTACAACTGTGCCTGACAGACAGTACTGAATAGTTGTTGAATGGATAAATATATAAACATATAGAGCATGGGCTGGGGGAGTATTTATTATGTACACTAAAACAGGTGCCTCCAGGAAGGAGGAGGAATAAGAATAGAGATGAGGGCCCCGGCCGGTGTGGCTCAGTGGATAGAGCGTCGGCCTGCAGACTGAAGGGTCCCAGGTTCGAGTCTGGTCAAGGGCATGTACCTTGGTTGAGGGCACATCCCCAGTAGGGGGCGTGCAGGAGGCAGCTGATTGGTGTTTCTCTCTCATCGATGTTTCTAACTCTCTATCCCTCTCCCCTCTTCTCTGTAAAAAATCAATAAAATATATATATTTTTTAAAGAATAGAGATGAGGGATGGAAGAGGAAAATTACAAAGAATAAGACATAGGGGGCCCTGACTGGTTTGGCTCAGTGGATAGAGTGTCGGCCTGCAGACTGAAGGGTCCTGGGTTCGATTCTGGTCAAGGGCATGTACCTTGGTTGCGGGCACATCCCCAGTAGGTGTGCAGGAGGCAGCTGATCCATGTTTCTCTCTCATTGATGTTTCTAACTCTATTCCTCTCCCTTCCCTCTGTAAAAAAAATCGATAAAATATATATTTTTTAAAAACATAGGGGGGAATTAATCATATTTCATGGCTCAAATAAAAGCAAGCAAAACAAACAAACAAACTGAAGAAAAAGCAAATACATGATTGGGAACCTGAGAGAGCCTCCCTGCAGTTCAGCCTAGTGATTAGAGAAACAGCTTCCTCAAATGCAATATGCAGAAACTCCCGTTCCCTAGGCAATCATCTGCAATTATTCCAACAGCTTATAGTCATTCCAGACTCTGGACCCAGCTGTCAGAGTCCTCCCTAGTTCTACCTCCCTCTATCCTCACATCCATCACCACATTCCTCACTCAACTCATCAGACCCTGACTTCCTCTACACGCAATGAGCCTTTGGCCTGTGTGAGTGACTTGCCCTGCCAGGGAGTTCTCCTCACTCTAGCTCTTCTCTACCCTATTCTACAGCCTCTCCCTCACTGCTAGGAAGCCTTTCCTAAACCATCCTGACTGATTCCCCATCTCCAACCTTCCTCCCATCCCAACAGCACACACAGCACTAATTTTCCCCTTCTGTCTGGTGGTGTCCTGGGTGTGTCCCTTAAACTCCTTTATAGTCTAAAAGTAGGACCAGGATCCATGTACTTCCTCCTTCTGAATTCCATGCTCCCCATCCCCCAACCCTCACTACACAGGAAAAGGATTTACTCATCCTGTACTAAGCAATCAAAAGAGGCATTTAGAACAGAGAAAATGAATATATAGATGTATTGATTGACTACTACAGCTTAAAATTCCTAGAAGTAGGAAATATATATATATATATTTTTTTAAAGAAAGGGCAAGACAGAGGTGGAAACAGGAGACGAACATGCACAATCACCCATTTCAAGAGCATTTCCTAAGGACATTTCCTAACGAGGGTCCTGGGTCTGTGAATCTTAGTTTAATTAGGAAATAGTCTCTCCCAAAGGAGGTGCTTGGTGCCCGGGAGGAGCCTAAAGAAATGCCACAGAGGCCAGGGAACTTGAAGCCAGCTTCTATGAATTCCATAAGGCCCCTGGCTCCCTCCTTCTCTCTCTCCTCCCCATCCCTGTGTTTCTCTCCATCTCTGAGTTCATTCCAAACTCCAAAACAAAAAATCCATCCCAAGTAGCCAAGAAGAACTCCTGTCAAATCCAACAATCCACCCACTAAATTGCTGACTGCCTTGCTTTCCCAGCCAACCCCACCTACTCTCCTTCATCCTAGAGGTCATTATGCTCATTCCTCTGCCTCTAAGAAGGGTAGTGCCCTCACTCTGGATCTTTCCTTTTCTAAACATTTTTTCCAAGGAAAAAAGTTCCACTGGTTCCCTTGGCCGGGTGTTACCAATCCTGCTGATCAGGAAGTTTGGCCTCCTGCCTCCTGCTGAGTAGCTTCCAATACAGTTTGGATGAGAGTTGCTTTGCTAAAAGTTTGGTAAAGACCTGAGAGAGGAAGGCAACTGAGGCTGTTAAATGATTATTTTCAGTTCTCAAAGTTTCAGAGAAGTGGATTTTAAATGCAACCTCTCCAGAGATTCTACCAATCCCTTTGTATGCAAGTACAACTTCTTTTCTGATCCGTAATGATGTAAATTCTCTCATCCTCCTTAAAATTTCCAGAGAATGAAAACTCTAGAGTCTCCTAAACAAACAGGGATAGGATATCTGAGCTTCCCTAGAGTTTCCAAAGTCCTAACTAACTCAAGGCCCCTTGCAGTTCTGGTAAGGGGTAGTCAGGAATACAGAGTAGATAGAGGCTTTGAGTGCAGGGTGAGAGCTTTAAACAAATAAGTATGGTGTGTATAGTACACCAACACTTCCAAATTGGAAACAGTTCAGAATACATAAGAAAAAGTAAATAGGGCAAAAGCCAACATGAAAACTGGGCTGAGTCATATACCCAAGGTCTAGAAGAAATCAGTTAACAAAGCCAAAAAAAAAGATAGAATTTTCTCATTTTCTCTTTCTGTGTGTGCCTTCTCTAGAAGTCTGTTTCTAGTCACTGTGATTCAGTCAACAAATATTTACTGGTCCCCAACTTTTCAACACTGCAGATACAGCAAAGAAGAAATGCAAAAATCTTGCACTGGAATTGTATACATTCCTGCAGGAGGAAGCAGATGATAAACAAATAATAATATACATTGTGTTGGACTGTGACCAGTACTGTGGAGAAAAGTAAGCCAAGCAAAGGCTAAGACATGCTGGGTGTGCGAGTTGCCATTTTAAAATGGGTGTTCCAAGAAGGCCTCACAGACAAGATGAAATTTCACCATCAGGAGGGGAGGGAACAAGCCATGGCACAGATCTCTGAGAACAGCAAGTACAGAGACTTTAGTCAATTTTTTAATGACATTTTTTATTGCAATAAAATATACAGGACATAAAATTCACCATTTTAGCCCATTTTTAAGCATATAGTTCTGTAGTATTAGGTACATTCATATTGTTGTGCAGCTATCACTACCATCCATCTCTAAAACTTTTCATCTTCCTCAACTGAAACTCTGATTTTTGTTTGTTATTTTTAAATAATTCTTTGTTGTTGAAAGAACTACATATGTTCCCATTTTTCCCTCATTGACCCCAGGCCACCACCGCCTCTCACCCCAATCCTTCAGCACCCTATTATCTGTGTCCATGTTACGCATGCATATGTACATACAAGGTCTTTGGCTTCAACTGAAACTTTATACCTGTTACACAGTAACTTTCCTTTCTTCCCCCCTGCCCATCCACCCAACTCCTGGTAACCACCATTCTACTTTCTGTCACTATGAATTTGACTATTCTAGGTACCTCATATAAATGGAATCATACAATATCACCTTTTGGTGACTCTTTTCACTTCGCATAATGTCTTCAAGGTTCATCATGTTGTAGCATGTTATCAGAATGTCCATCCTTTTTAAGGCTGAATTCCATTGTGTATATAGACCACATTTTTTTAGTCCATTCATCTATGGATTGACATATGTTGTTTCACCTCTTTTATAAAATATTTTTTTGATTTCAGAGAGGAAGGAAGAGGGAGAGAGAGGTAGAAACATCAATGATGAGAGAGAATCATTGATCAGCTGCCTCCTGCACGCCCCTTACTAGGCAAGCCCACAACCCACACATGTTCCATGACAGGAATTCAAACCATGACCTCCTGGTTCATAGGCAGACCCTCAACCACTGAGCTACATGGGCCAGGCTTACCTTTTGGCTGTTGTGAATAATGTTTTTCTGAAAACTAGTGTACAAATATCGTTTTAGGTCCTTGCTTTCAATTCTTTTGGACATATATTCATAAGTTGGATTGCTGAATCACATGATAATTGTATACTTAATATTTTGAGAAATCACCGTACCATTTTCCACACTGGC
The DNA here is from genome assembly GCA_004026665.1 of Murina feae. NCBI lineage: Eukaryota > Metazoa > Chordata > Mammalia > Chiroptera > Vespertilionidae > Murina > Murina feae. The sequence goes on from PVJC01040574.1 coordinate 4,443, forward strand.
TACACAATTTTATAATCCCACCAGCAGTGAACAGGATTCCAGTTTCTCCACACCATTATCAACACTCATTTTCTTTTTTTGTTGTTGTTAATCTTCACCTGAGGATATTTTTCTATTGATTTTTTAAACTTTTTTTTATTATTGACTAGAGGCCCAGTGCATGAAATTCATGCACGGGGGGGGGGGGGTCTCTCAGCCTGGCCAGCACAATCCAGGAGCCCAGCTCAGGCTGAGCAGCACTCCCCCTGTGGGAGAGCACTGACCATTAGGGAGAAGCTCCTGCATTGAGCATCTGCCCCCTGGTAATTAGTACACATCATAGCGATCGGTTGTCCTGCTGTTTGCTTGATTTGCATATTAGTCTTTTATTATATAGGATTTCAGACATGAAGGAAGAGAGAGAAACATCAATGATGAGAGAGAATCAATGACTGGCTGCCTCCTACGCACCCCACACTGGGGATTGAGTTCGCAACCTGGGCCTGTGCCCCTACTGGGAATCAAACTGTGACCTCCTGGTTTATAGGTCGATGCTCAACCACTGAGCCACACCAACTGGGCCTCCATTGACTTTTAGAGAGAGTAGAAGGGAAGGAAAGAAACAAGAGAGAGCGAAACATCAATGTGAGACATATCGATTGGTTGCCTCCTTCACACAGCATCCCCTGACCAGGATCAGGGATCAAACCTGCAACTGAAGCACATGCTCTTGACCAGCATCTAACCCAGGACACTTCAGTCTACAGGCCAATGTTCTATCCACTGAGCCAAACCGGCTAAGGTGTTATTTTCTATTTTTTAATAACAGCCATTCTAATGGGTACCTGGCCATTTTGGGGGAATAACAAGAAGGCCTGTGGGGCTGATGCAGAGTTAGTGAGACGGAAACAGAGTCAGAGAGAAAGCAGGAGGCCAGATTATTCATGTAGGGTCACTATGCGGACTTCGGCTCTTACTGTAGATATGATGGGAACCCTAAAGTGATAGTTTCATATGTTGGCTACTGGCCTACTGATTTTCATGCTCTTAGGAAAGTATTTGATTCACAAACTAAAGAATAGGCTTCCTTCAGAGACTGAAAGCAAAGCATGGAGACAGGTTCTATAGCGCTCCCAATAGATGTCTGGTACAAAATGAGGGCTGAACAAGCTGAGGCGATCATCCTTCCACCTGCCTCCCTGTCTAGACACCAAAAAAAGAGGTGCCCTACACCTTCCCCTGGGAAATGAACCTGATGAATTGTTTTCACAGAAGTGGTTCACTTTAGGAATTATCTTTAGTCCGGATTCAATTACTTCAAAATCAAACAAAAGTAATCATGGTACCATTCACAATCTTAGATGATCCCCTCTATTATTGTGGATAATCAAAAGCTGACATGGAGATAAAGGGCATTTTTTCCAGAAACTGGTGAAATTAAGGACTGCAAAGGCAGGGTAAACAGACTCTTCTCAGAATAGTGCAGGAACAGTGTGAATTGGGCACTCACAAGCCTTGCTGAATTAAATAGATGAATTCAGTCCCAAGCCCCAGATGCCTTAGAAAGGATTGTCAGAAATGTCTGAGATGATCAGAGCTGGGGAGAGAAAGGGCCCCAAAGGGAAGCCTGAAAACACATTTTTGAAAGGCAAAGAGTACCTCTCATAACCTCACTTCCCCCAGGCGACAAGGATGAAAGCTTCTACATCAAATGAGAAGTCCAAGGAGTTATAGATTTTCTCAACAATAAATAATCTAGAGAGAATGGCCGCCCAGCCACCGTTTATAAATGTTAGAAAATACATAGCAGTGTGTGGGTGTGAGGGGGGTGGAGATGGGGGATAGAAAAAGAAAGAATTATGGGGTTGTCCCCACTGGGGAAGGAAGGGCAGAAATCAGTTTTCACTATGGCATTCTTAGGATTCAAACCGGGATTAGGGGAGGGAAGTATGGTAAAATCTGGAAACCTAAATAACTAGTATCTCTCAGCAAGAAAACAGGCCATGGGTTCCCAGGCTCAGTGTGCTATTTTTTTCTTTCCATCTGAGAACCATCTTATTTGTCCTCTTATCTCAACACAGTATGATCAGCACCACCCCATCAGGATAAATAAACGCCACACCTTGCCTCCATCACAGTCCCTGCCTCATTTCCCTTCTCTGTGGTCTTATAATAAAGGTAATTAGGTTACCTTTTTTAAGTCTCCAAACATTTACAATAAAAATGGGATTAGGGTATAGGAGAAGGCTGCTCTTCCTTCTCTCCTCAACTAGAAACATAATGGACCTAAATGGCAGTGAAGGTTTTAGGTCATTCAACTACTCATTCAATAAATACTAAGCACATTAAAATGCCAGCCATTGTGCTTGGTGCTACCAACACAACAAAGGAAAAGGCATGTTCCCTGCCTTCATGGCACTCGCTGTTTTTAATAATGTTCTTATATACTATTCCTGAATATATGATGAAAACAATCAATCTACAAGACAACTCTACAGAAAGTTGACTTTCTACAAAACAACTGATTTGTACTCTTTAAAACTGTCAATGTCAGAATGACAGGCTGAGGGCTATCAGATTAAAGGAGCAAAAAGAGATGTGACAATGAAATGCTATGTGTAACCATGGACTGGACCTCAATCAGGGAGAAATGTTTTACTATAAAAAATATTACTGGAGCCCTGGCTGGGATTGCTCAGTGATTAAAGAGTCGGCCCCAGCACCACCAAAGGGTCATGAGTTCAATTCCAGGTTAAGGGTAGGTACCTAGGAAGGTTCGGTCCCCAACCCCAGTCAAAGTGCATGCAGGAGGCAACAAATTGATATCTCTCTCTCCATCAAGGTTTCTCTCTCCCTCTCTCCCCCTCTCTTCCTCCCTCTACTTTCTATAAAAAATATCAATGGAAAAAATATCCTTGGGTGAGAGTTAACAAATATATATACTAGGGGCCCAGTGCATAAAAATTTGTGCACTCAGGGGGTCCCTCAGCCAGGCCTGTGACTTCTCGCAGTCTGGGACCCCTCGGGGGATGTCTACCTGCTGGCATGCCTGGCCAGCCTGGGTGAGGAGCTGATGGCTGTTTGCAGGCTGGCCAAGCCTCCCAGTGGGGACCCTCAACCCATTGGGGTGTGGCCAGCCTGGGTGAGGGGCTGAGGGCCATTTTCAGGCTGCCCACATCCCCTTCAGGATTCGGATCCCTACTGGGGTGCCTGGCCAGCCTGGGTGAGGGGCTGAAGACTGTTTTCAGGCTGCCCACACCCCTTTCAGGTTCAGGTCCCTACTGGGGTGTCTGGCCAGCCTGCAAACCACAGCTCCCATTGACCCAAGGTCCCAGCAAGGCTGGCTGGAATTAGGTTTCTGGGGTTTATTTATCTTCTATAATTGAAACTTTGTTACCTAGGCAGGTAATGAAGCCTAGGCAGGTAATGAAGCCTCCTGTTTGCTTCAGTTCCGTGGCTTCTATAATTGAAACATTGTTGCCATGAGCAGAGGCCTAGCCAGCCTAGGCAGGCAGTTGCAATGGAAACCTCCTGTTTGCTCTAGCTCCATGGCTGCCGGCCTCCATCTTGGCTGGGTTAATTTGCATATAGCTGCTCTGATTGGCTGGGGGTGTGGCTTGGCTGGTGGGTGTGGCTTGAGTGTCTCAGGGTGGTGGTTAATTTGCATATTACTCTTTTATTAGAGTGTGTGTGTGTGTATATGTGTGTGTGTGTATTATGGATATAAAACAGGCCATGGATTCCCAGGCTCTGTGTGCTATATATATAAATATATACGTATAAATATATACCATATATATATCAATATATATATAACTAGACAGCAAAATTTGAATATGGACTGTATCATTGATAGGTAGATGCCTACATACATATATGAGAGAGAGAGAAAGCATGCAATGCAAATGTAGCAAAATATTAACAGTTGGTCAAACCTGGTGAAAGATAGGTGGGTGTTAATTATACTATTCTTATAACTTTTCTGTAGGTTTGATATTTTTCAAACTAAAAACTTTGGAGGAAAACAAGAATGTCTCAATAGTAGAAGTTATGGATTCTCCTACTCTGAATGATCTTTATAAACAAGTTTCCCATCACTTTCCATTGAAACAAAATGCCACCCCGAATTATCTAGCCCCAAATCAGGAACTTTAGATAGAGGGATGGGTGGGAAGACAGAACTCCTTTGTCTTTGATTTACAACCAATATTGTCAGCAAGTAAAAATGCCTGGAAAGAAACCACAACCTTGGCACATGTTAGTCGGGTTGTAAATAAAATACATACTGTTATTGTCATTTTGTGGGACTAACACAAATTAATAAATCAGGGCCCTAGGCTAGAACTCTAAGAGGCATTGGGAAAGACGTGCAGAGGCTGCAGGTAGAGAAGAACAGTATCTGACAAATAGAGGTACCAAATATATGTGCAAGAATTAGGAATACCTAAAGAGAGGGGTGCAAGAGAACCAGAATTTGTTGAGCTGCAAGTAATGCACATATGTTATTTCATTTAACCTCCATAACTCAATGAAGTATTATAATTCCACTTTACAGATTGAAAGGTTAAATAACTTTCCCAAGATCATATAGCCAGTAAAAAGAAGAGCTGAAATTTGAACTTGGTTCTTTGTGACTTCAAAGCCCATGTTCTTGCTACTGAGAACGCTGATTCCACAAAGAGCAAAGATTCTAGGACATGGTTATTAAAGGAGAATTTGAGCCAGTTCTTATCCTAAGCCCAGGTCACCCTTTGTCAATGTCTTCCCTTTCCTCCCAAACAGATACTGATGGACCAGGACTAGAAGTAACGGGATCATGAAATCTGAAAGCTCCTTCTTAACCATGCCCTGCAAAAATCCCAGTTAATCTAGGACCAAAATGTCTCTAGATTATCCTTTTAGATGTCAAGAAAGGAGATCCCAAAGCATCTCTGTAGCCATCCCAATGGTTCCCAGATATGATTTTACATCTAATTAGAATTCCTACTCCCACAACTTTAACCCATCTCCCTTTGCTAGATTTTTAGTGGAAATATAGGATAATAGATCTCTAGATGCCAAATATGTCACCCTTCTGAGATTTTTTTCATCATACTGTTCTTTCATCATTCTATTCCAAAGCTTTTCTGTTCACTACCTCATTCTTGAGAGAAAAAAAATCTTCAAAGCAAGTTAGGAAGTGTTGGCGAAGGAAATGAAAGCTTGATTCTTGTTGGCCAAATGATGGTAGGAGGAGCATATATTTTTATTTATTTCAGAAAGAAAGGGAGAGGGAGAGAGAGATAGAAACATCAATGATGAGAGAGAATCGTTGATTGGCTGCCTCCTGCACACCCCGCACTGGGGATCGAGCCCACAACCTAGGCATGTTCCCTGACCAGGAATCAAACTGTGACCTCCTGGTTCATAGGTCGACACTCAATCACTGAGCCACTCTGGCCAGGACAAACTTTTTTTTTTTAACCCTCACCGGAAGATATGTTTGTTTGTTTGTTTGTTTGTTTTGTTTTTAATTGATTTTTAGAGAGCAAGGAAGGGGTTGGGGGGAGAGAAACATCAATGTGAGACAAATATCGATTGGTTGCCTCCCATACACACTCTGACCGGGGATCAAACTTGCAACCTAGGTATGTGCTCTGACTGAAAATTGAACCCGCAATCTAAGGGAGCAGACATTTTTTAAAATATATTTTTAATTGATTTCAGAGAGGAAGGCAGAGGAAGAGAGAGATGAATTGAGAGAGAATCATTGATCAGCTGCTGCCTCCTGCACACCCTACACTGGTGATCAAGCCCACAACCCAGGCATGTGCCCTGATGGGGAACCAAGCCATGACCTCCTGGTTTATAGGTCGACGATCAACCACTGAGCCGTGCCAGCTGGGCAAGGAGAAGACATTTTTGAAGATGAGAGTCCAATGGCAGAAAAATGGCTGCAATTTCCCTGACAACCTAAATACCTCCAGATTTGGCCTTCCCAAACCTCAGCTGTCACCCAAGGCTTCCAGATGCTGCCGGCACACACCATTAGAAAACATCTGTCACAAAGAACAGCCCCAACTGGAACAAAGGAGAGTAGGAAGGCAGACGGTGCCAGTTTAATGAGGATGGTTTAACAAAACATCTTTTAAGTTCCCTAATTCACTTGGCCATTTGCTCCCCAGGCTTGGCTGCCAATCAGGAGCAAACTGGAAATGTTTGCCAGAGAATGGCAATCTCGTCTTTATCCTTAACCCAGAACACAGTACCAGAAAAACGTCAGCTTAGCAGTCCCTCTAAAGCATACTTGACCCCATTCCACAGCTAAAAACCCATCGTGATCCTGGGGAACAAGACTCCAGCTACGTCAGGTTGGTCATTCCAGTCTGGTCATTATTGATGACCAGAGACTTGACTTCGTAGAATATCAAAATGAGCAATCGTGTTCTCCATCGTGACACATGTCTAAGGCCAGCTCTGAGCTCACATCAGAGCATTCTTAGTATTTATTAATCATCCATGGAAGCAAAGACCAACGGACATCAGGCATCAGCACAGACCTACCTCTTAGTCTTTCTATTTTTTTTTATCTCCTCATTATTTTTAAAACAAAAATTATTAAGGATTATGGACTTGAGATAAGGAATGAAGGGTATTCTAAACATGCTAACAGTACACAAAGATCAACAGAGAAGATAAAGGATGCTTTTCAATTTTAGTTTCAAAAGAGAAAAGCTCCAAATATGTCCAAAGGCAAGGGGACTGACAAAGCTGCCTCTAAGAATTCTGACTTTATTCAGGGAAAATGGCATAAATTTTCGGATTCATTCTAAGGAATTCTAACTGAAATCATTGGTTTCGGGTATTTGGGAATCACTAGACCTCAGTGTAACTCAGCTGACGGGAGTTAGCACCATATCCCCCACTAGACCTCTATCAGGTAGGTTCCTACAATTTGCAAATACTCTAAATCCAGGGCCTGCCTCCTGCCATACTCCTTGGTCCACCTTCTAGTCCAAAGGATAGGTAACTCTAAACAATGAAACCCTCTCAGGGCCCACTTTGGTGCACCTAGCAGCCATCAGAGAGTGCTGTCCTCTCTTGAAGCAGGCTGCAGCCCTAAATCACATCCTCCCTGGCTGCTGCATTGCAGCAGATAACTGAAGTGTGAGTGCCCTCTACCCTTCTTCTGGAAAATGACACTCTTCTCAAGACACAGACACACACACACACACACACACACACACACACACACACACACACCAGATCTACAGCTTCTTGCTCTCTATTAAATCCAAAAGATACTTCCAGGGCTTTCCTCTCACTGTTCTTCTACCGCTTACTCCTACTATTAGCCTTTTCTGTGGCTCTCTGCTTGCCCAGAACTAATCTTTCTCCACACATGAACATCTTGCTCTCATTCACCTCTGTCTGGAATACCCTCTTTCCTGTTCAACACAGGAGGGTTCTCTAACCACATGCCAGTATGATCTCTCCAGTATGTTCTTCTTGCCCCCTAAGGACCAGTGGTATAACTCACTGATTTAGAACTTTGTGCTGGGGGAATACCTGGTTAGGAAAGAGGGTAGGAGTATTAAGTGGTGAGGGGGAGCTGAGAGCTCAGCTCCTGACTGATGAAATCATTGATTTCATTTAGCCTTCCTTTTGTGCCCCCCACTAAAACACAAAACAAACTTCACCACACTCTGAACCCACAAATCCAGTTTGCCCAACTATTCAGATGCAGTTAAATATTTCTACCAATACAAATACAGATCTAAATACTAAAATATCCTATATAATAAAAGGCTAATATGCAAATTGTTCCCTCTGGTGTTTGACCAACAGGGAATTCGACCACTCGCTATGACCTGTGCTGATCACCAGGGGGCAGCATGGAACGAAGGAAGGCCCCAATCGGCCCTGATCGCCAGCCAGGCCTAGGGACCCTACCCGTGCACGAATTTTGAGCACCTGGCCTCTAGTAATACTCATAAAAATTCCGTCTTGGATCAGTGCAAGAAAGAAAAAGAATCAGAGAGAAACCATTTCAGTAGTAATAAGTATGTTACTTTTCCCCTGGGACCAAGAAGTGAAGCTCAGATAGCTTCCCTGAAAGGTTGGAAAGAAAGCTGAAGTAACCAAATTCAGCTCATACCGAAGAAAATAAATACTCAAGCTTATCTCCCAGGAGTCTTCCTAGAATGACCTCACCAAACTGACTGCTTGTCAGGCATCTTCCCCACTTATAATCTAACTTTGTACTGCACTGTTTAAATGTTACCTGGGAGGATGCTCTGTCTCCTCTTCTAAAATAAAAGCACCTTGGGGTAGCAGCTGCTTCATGTTCTCTCACCGAAGCCAGAAACCATAATTCTGCAAGGAAATGTCACTGGTAATACTAACAGCCAACCAATTCTTGAACTTGAAAGCAATAGCAGTCCCTAAACTATCTGCTCATTGACCAAGAAGCCACCTCTTCCAACTCATCTACCTGATCTACCACCCCCAGCACTACACCCCTCGAACCCCATCCAAGTCTAGCAGAGGCTAAATTCCAAGTTAGTGAAAACCTGTCTCATGTAGACTAAAACACTCCAGGCCAAACGTACCAAAATGATGTCAACAAAATCCATCCACCCAAATGCAGACCAAAATCCATACAGATGTGGGCCAAAACATCTTTGCTCCCCTCCCTCTATATTTATGGAGTCTATGTTACAGGCAACCACTACAGTAATAACTACCCCATTATTTGGGTAAACAATCGGATATCCAGAACATCTCTTGAGGCAACATATACTCCGTATTATCTAGTATCATTCTGGGATGGTTGCGAACAAGGCAGCTTTTCTTAGTTCCTCTGGGGTAACTTCTGGGAAGACAAGTAGAGCTCAATCTAACATTCCTCATCTGGCACATTCACAGGTTAATTTCTGTCAGAATTCCGTTTTGGAAATTCTTAACATTTCCCTAACACTAAAATAAGATGATTAACTTGACAAATCAGAAAGCAGAAGCTTCTGCTTCTAGAGCTCTTTAGAAACTAGATGGTCTACCAGGAAGAATCAAAAATAGATTTTCCAAACAGGAATCAGAAAGAGCTGGGAAAAGCCAGGAAAGGTATCAAATTAAGGGATTAGAAAGTGATGTAATACATTGATGTCAACAGTGAAAGTCAGTTTCTTCTCTCCTCCCTGTCCCCGTGATTGCCCATTCCACTTTTCCCAACCCTGCATCCTATCACCCCAGAACTAACAAAAGTCCACTTTATTTTCCAATCCACAACTGTAACATAGGACAGCTTCTGGAAACCAGTACTTCTTTTTGTTTTCTTTTCTTTTTTTTTCAAGATGTCTTGCTAACCTGCTTTGGTTCTGTTTGTTTGTTTTTTACTCCAAAATCCTTCCTTTCCTTGTAAACATAGAATCTAGAAATCGACTTAGCAGTCCCTTCTATCACTATATCTTATCTCTACTTTTAGACTAGTAGCTGTGAGTGGAGCCTCGTGGCCCCTTCTTCCATGTACTGCCTCCCAACACCCACAACAATGCACTGCACACAGGTGGCTTAGGAAATACAACTATCTCTCTGGATACCTCCCTTTATATCTCTAAATGTGTCCTCTGTCCTCCCATGTAAATAGTTGGTTCTCTCTTTCTCTCTCTCTCTCTCTCTCTCTCTCTCTTTCTCTTTCCTTCTCTCTCTCTCTCTCTCTCTCTCTCTCTCTCTCTCTCTCTCTCTCTCTCTCTCTCCCCCTTCTCACTCATCAGACTTTGCTTTGTTCCTTGCATAGCCCTAGGTAGCTGTTCCACCATCTCCCTTGGAAAATTTTTGTTTTCTTTTATTGTTGTAAGAATGACACCAGATCATCTGCGTCATATGAAAGTTGTATCATGCCTCAATGTCCTGAGTTCTTACCCAAAAATAGGTCAATGTGACTTCTCCACCAAGACCCACCTTGTCTCACCCTGAGCCCACACATCATAACCTACAATGAAGAGCCTCTGGCACCATGACTTTTAGGAGACTCTCTTTACTATTGTTCCCTGGTTCTTTCTAATCCCCAGTCTGCCTTGTGACTTCTTCAATAGTAAAAGATAAAAAGGGACAGCGATAAACCAGAATAATATAATCCAAAAATTATTGTGTTAATTTGCAATATACTTTTTAAAGGAAAGCATTTTTGCCTAAACTAAGGTTAAAATGAGTCTGCCTTCTGGAGACACACATCACATGTTAATTGATAACAGAGAAGGTGCCCAAGAGCTGCTGGACAGCAAGAGAAAGACAACCTAGACCTAGACATTTGTCACATATAATCAACAAAACAGGTGTCATGCATTCATGGATGGATAACTGTTGTCTGAGTTTGGGGAGGGAGGTATTGCCCAAAGTGTGTGTGTGCGTGATGAGGGGGGCGGTGGGGAGGGGCACTGTAAGACTTCCTGGGCTGGAGAGAAACAAGATGGCGGCATAGGGTAGACACCGTATATGCAGCTGTGAACAACTATTACAGAAAAACCACAAAAAGAACACACGGACACCACTCGCACCCACAGGAAGGCTGGCTGAGTGAAAATCCTACAACTAGAGAAGAGTCTGAGACTCAGAGGAGTGGTGGAAGCAAAGTACAGAGGTACGGAGGCACGCGCACGGGCTCGGGGAAGGGCTGGTACCGGAGGTCCGCGGTTCTTTTCCAAAACGGAGAGAGCCACAAGCTCCCAGCGGCTCTGAACTCCAGTTCCAGGCGAGTTTCTGAGGTCCCACAGACACCCAGAGAAGGGGGACTGACTGGCACCAGGAGGAAATCCAAAACGGGTTTCTCTCAGTGTTGCTTGCAGCAATTATCGTGGGACACAGAGACCTGGTGTCTCTCAGCGCAGGGCTGAGAAGCGCCATATCTGTTTGCTCCGCCCTGCAAACTCCCCGAGGCCCCGCCCCTCCCAAGTGCTGTCAGAGGCTCCTGCAGCAACACCTCCTTAAAGATACAGGAGCCAGCCTCACCCAGTGGCCAGAGAGGGACTAACCTAAACAAAACAGATCCACAAGGAACACACTCGGGGCAGATGCAGTGAGCATAAAAGCTCCACTGCAACAACTCTTGCCCCATAAGGGTGTCTCCAGCACAGAAGTTCTCCCACTGTAAACACAGCCGACTCTCGTAACCAAGTGGCTTAGAGGTTAATCCCTCGCAGTGATCGCCTAAATCAGAAAGGGAAGCAGCCAAAATGAGGAGACGAAACAGGTCACAAATGACAGAGATGGAGGAAAGAAAACGACAGGATATAGAGTTCAAAACCACGGTTATTAGGTTTTTCAAGAAAATGCTAGAGACTGCCGATAAATTTAATGA
>PVJC01040575.1:0-15712 GCA_004026665.1 Murina feae
AAGAGCTTCACAGACAAGAAAAAGCTAAAAGAGTTCATCACCACCCAACCAGTATTATATGAAATGCTGAAAGGTATCCTTTGAGAATGAGGAAGAAGAAAAAGGAAAGTAAAAATTATGAACAACAAATATATATCAACGAGTGAATCTAAGAATCAAGTGAATAAAAAAATCTGATGAACAGAATAAACTGGTGAATTGAATAGAATCAGAGGCATAGAAAGGGAGTGGATGGACAATTTTCGGGGGTTAAGGGTGTTGGGGATGCGTGAAGAGACTGGACAATAATTGTACACCTATGGATGAGGACAGTGGGGGGGCAAGGACAGAAGTTGGGGTGGGAAATGGGAGGAGGGGAGCTATGGGGGGAAAAAGAGGAACAACTGTAATAATCTGAACAATAAAGATAAATTTAAAAATAAAAAACAATAAAAAATAAATGTTTAGGCCTCAAGGCAGGAAGCAGAGGAGTCAGAAGGCAGCTCAGGAGAGCCACAGTCTGCACAAACCCTCGTCCCCTCATCTGTGGGGATACCTCCCAAGCCCGCCTGTGGCTGCGGAAAATCAGGGGACAGTGCAGAGTCCAATATGTGCTGTGCTTTCGCGTCTCCATACGGACCTACGGTGAGCTTTAGTTTATGAATGAGGCACAGTGAGTGATCAACAGCGACTAGTAATAACACACAATAATTATGGCAACAAGCGGCCATAAAAGTTATGTGAGTGGTGATGGGCCACTGTTGAGTAAAACGAGGCAGCGCTGAACATGAGCACTGCCGTACGGCAGCACCGCGACCTGGCTGACCGCCGAGGCTGCTGCGGAGTGACGAACCCGCTACACGCACAATGTGAACACGTTCTACAGGGAGATGACTGCCTGCTGGGCCCGATGCAGTGGGATGGGAGAGATTTCATCCAGCCCCTCAGGGCAGAGGGCAATTCAAAACGTACAAATTGTTTCTTTGGGGAATTTCCCGTTTCATATTCCGGGACCGAGGTGGACTGGCTGACGGAAACCACAGGAAGCAAAGGGGATCAAGGGGACTCCTGCATAGCCGCCACCCTGCAGTAAGCTGCACTGGAGATGGAGCGGGCATAGGAGCGTAGGAGGACAAGGAGAAAGAGAAGGAGCTATCGAGAGGAAAACCGGTGCGGCTCAGTGGATAGAGCGCTGGCCTGTGGACCAAAGGGTCCCGGGTTTAATTCCGGTCAAGGGCAGCTACCTCGGCTGCAGGCTTCTCCCCGATTGAGGGCCCTGGTCAGGGCTCGTGCAGGAGGCAACCAGTCGATGCGTTTCTCTCACATCGATGTTTCTCTCTGTCTTTCCCTCTCTCTCCTCTACTCTCCCTAAAAATAAATGGAAAAATATCACCGGGTGAGGAGTCACAAAAGTAAATAAAATACGGGGGGGGGGGAGGTTAGGGACTATTGTCAGTCGAAAGGAAAGTCGGTGGAAATGACAGCTATATAGACGCAGGACTCTGAACCTGAAGCAGAGGCTGTGCACACGGCAGGCGAGCAGACACTTCCACGCCATGATTTCACCCTCCAGTGGGCCCTGGACGCAGCCTGACAACCCAGCTATGTTCCCACAGTCCAGTCCCTCTCCCTCTCTCTTCCTCTATGAAATCAATAAAAATATTTTTTAAGTAAAATAAAAAAATAACTAAAAATAAAAAAAATATCCTTGACCTTACTTCTCCTTTTAGCTCCCACCCAACACCCCTCCTTCATCTCCCACAAACGCCTCCCAAGAGTTCCCACCGTCCGTCCCTCTCCCGTTCGTTCTTGAATTCACCCACAATCCAGCTTTCACCCCATCACTCCACCGAGGTCGGGTCCCCAATCACCTTCTAAATCAGTTCTCAGACCCTCCTGCTTCACCCACATGCAGCATGAGATGCAACCACCCCCTCCTTAGGGAGCTTCCTGCTGTTGGTGTGTTGTCCACATACCACCATCCGTTTCTTCCCTACTTCATTGGCCGCGACCGTCTCTCTGCTGGTTCCTACTCACTTCCAAAAGCAGGTACTGTTGGGCCCAGCCGGCGTGGCTCAGTGGTTGAGTGTCGGCCTATGAACCAGGAGGTCAGGGCTCAATTCTGGGTCAGGGCACATGCCCAGGTTTCAGACTGTATCCCCAGTGTAAGGTGTGTAGGAGGCAGCCAATCAAGGATTCCCTCTCATCCTTGATGTTTCTACTTCTCTCTCCCTCTCCCTTCCTCTCTGAAACCAATAAAACTATATTTTTTAAATTCCTAATAATAAAAGGGTAATATACAAATCGACCCCAACAGTGGAATGAGCAGTTGTATGACGCACACTGACCACCAGGGGGCAGGTGCTCAGTGCAGGAACTGCCCCTAGCCCACAGACCCTGATTGCCTGACCAGGACCTGTCGGCCAACTTCTTGGTCCCTTCCCCCAGTGGGTAGGCTCTGATCACCTGCTGGTGAACAGGGAACCGGGGGTGGGTGGCGGCAGGGGGGTAGGGCCGACAAGCAGGCAGGAATGGCCAACCTCTTGGTCCTTCCCCCTGGCCCGCAGGCTTCGATCACCTGATGGTGCTGGACATGGGTAGCACCAGCCAAGGCCCCCACCCCACCAGTCTGACCGCAGGCCAGGCCTAGGGACCGTACCGTTGCATGAATTTCGTGCACTGGCCTCTCATCTATACTAATAAAAAGGTAATATGCTAATTAGACTGAACATCTTCCAGACGACCTTCCGGATGTCCTTCTGGACAAAGCCATGGTGGCAGGGCGGAGGCAGAGGCAGTTACAGGTGATCAGGCCGGCAGAGGAAAGCAGTTAGGGGGATCAGGCCGGCAGGGGAGAGCAGTTAGGAGGATCAGGCTGGCAGGGGAGAGCAGTTAGGGGGATCAGGCCAGCAGGCAGGTGAGCAGTTAGGAGCCAGCAGCCCCAAGGGTTCCCCAATTGGAGAGGATGCAGACCAGGCTGAGGGACCCCACCGAGTGCACAAATTTTTGAGAATTTTAAGAATAAAATACAATCATGGACTGTTGTAAAGCTCCAAGATTCGGTCCGTGCATATCTTTTTATTTATACTTGTTTCTGGGAATCTCTTCCAACCTCATGGCTTTAAATAACAACCATTCGCTGATGGCTCTCAATTTTGTCTCTTCAACCCGTATTTTGCCAAACTTGTACATCCAGCCACTTTCTTTACATGTAACAGGACTGACAGACATCTAAGACTTACACACATTAAACCAAGCTCCTGACCTCCCCTCCCCCAAACTTGCTTCCTCACAGCCGACACCCTCTTATTAATGTTCAGGCCAGCAAGCCCTCCCTTTCTCTCACGGGACTAGCCCATCAGAAGACCCGGGGCTCTACATTCAAACGCGGTCGGTTATAGCGTTGTTCCATACACCAAGGCTGCGGGTCAAGGTACATGTAAGAGCCAACCAATGACGCATAAGCAAGCAGAGTGACAAAGTAATGCTTCTCTCTCAAACATCGTCACATGGCCTAGAGCCCCAGCAAAGTCCTTCTCTTCCTCTGACCTAATCTCCCCCCCCCCTTTCTCTCTACTCCTCCCTCCTCACTCCAGCCACAATGACCTTGTGGTTCATCCTCAAAAGTGGCAAGTATGCTTCCACCTCAGGACCTTTGCACGTCCTACTCCTTGTGTGTCCAACATTCTCCCCCAAGACATTCAGATTCTCTCCCTCGCCTGTCAGGCCACTTAAAGGGCACCTGCTCCTGGGGGCCATCTCTGGCTGCAGCTGAACCCCTGCTACCCGCTCCCGGCTTTATCTGTCTCCATAGCCATCACTACCATCCAGCGTACTAGAGGATATACTCATTTGATGATTGTCCTTCTGCTTCTACTAGAATGCAAGGATTGTGCCTGTTTTGCTCACTGCTGTATCCTCAGTGCCTAGGAGAGTGCCTGGCTCGGTCGGTCACCACCGGGAAAGTGTGATCTAATCAGAGCCCTCAGGAAACAAAGGATGAGACCCAGATGCTCAAACCCTGAGCTTGGTCTGAAACGAGAGACACACCCCTTCTTACTTTGAGCAGCAGGAGGAGTGAATTCAGGCATGTTTGCAGGCAAAAACTTAATTTCTCCGGGAAACAGAAGACGCAGGGACTTCAGGAGAGTGGTACCATATGGGCACACGGGCCAGCGGTGGGGAATGGGCGAGGGAGCCGACAGGCCCTGGGCCCTCCCGCAGGCGAGGGGAGCCACCCAGGCTGCTGGGCTTCCTCCCGGTCGCCTAGGGGAAGCCCGACGCCCTCACTTTCCTCGGTCTGATAGTCCAGGTAGGAAAGCCTGCGTTTGTCCTGACGCGCATCCTCCTGGCGGTGCGGCTTCCTCGCCCTCGGGGGAGGAGCAGGAGGAGTGGGAGGAGGTACAGGACACAACGAGGGTCAGAATGAGTTCTGCCTCAGCTTTTTCTTGAAAGACCAGAGCCCCGTCCGCGGCCGCAGCACCTGCCTCCGGTGACCGCGGGCGGAGGGAGTCACTGGTCTCACGGCTTCTAGAGGAAAGGGCGGGAGAGCAGGCCCTTCCCGGACTCGGGAGCTGACGCCGCGCCCCGGCTCCAGTCCTGGGCGGCCCCCCGATGCCCGCCCTCCTCCGCCCGGCCGCGGCGGGGCCACCGCCTGCCCCGGGGTCCATGCCGGTGTCGGCCTCGGGCTCGTCGCCTGCAGACTCCGGGCTCTTCCTCCACGTGGCTCCGGGTCCACGCGTTGCCAGGGCGACCCCAGCAAGGCGCTCTGTGACGTCACAACGGGGCCAGCCAATGGCCGGGCGGCGTCTCGGTGACGCGCGAGGCGGGGCTGCTCCGGCGCGATGCGGCGGCTGCCCGCTGGGCGGCGCCGATTGCCCGGGGAGGTCCTCGCGGCCCCGGGCGGAGGTGCGGGAGGTGGGGGCGCCGAGGCGGCGGAGCGGAGGCCGGGAGCGCTCGGACCTGCCGGGGCACCCGCGGCCCCATGCCTGTGCCCGGCGCGGCGCGGCCACCCTCGGAGAAGACGCGGGTACGTGCCACCTGCCGGGGCGGGAGGCCGGGGCGGGACCGGCGCCTCCGAGGCTCGGGGAGCGGAGCGTCCGAGGCCGCGCGGGCGGAGCGGTGCCAGCCGTGGGCGGGGCTGCGTGCTGGTCAGTGGTTGTCGGGGTCCCAGCGCCCCGTGCCCTGCGGTGTGTGGCCTAGAGCCGCCTGGACACGGACAGCCCCTCCTTGCACGGCTCCCAGAGCGGGGCTGCCCCTGCTCAATGTGCCCAGGGCCGTGGGGGTGCCGGGAGGGCAGCAGTGAAGTGATGGAGGGAGGTCCCGCCCCTCCAGGCCAGAAAGAGGCATTTTTGAAATTCTCACCCGCGTTCCGGCTGGTCCTGAGGACCCGCCATCCTCCCCCACCTTCCCCCCTGGCTGTTCTAGGGCGGGGCTGAGCCTCTCCGCTTGGCTCAGGGGTTGAGCGTGGACCTATGAACCGGGAGGTCACCGGTTTGGTTCCCGGTGAGGGCATGATCGCCAGTAGGGGGCATGCAGGAGGCAGCCGATCAATGAGTCTCGTCATTGATGTTTCTCTCTCTCTCTCTCTCTCTCTCTCTCTCTCTCTCTCCCTCTGAAACCAATAAAAATGTAAGTTAAAAAACAGAATGGGGCTGACTGGAGACTGGGGTGCTGATCACCTCCCCAGGGATGGGCATGTGAAGGACCCCCCAAGGGGGACCCCGTGAGGTGGAGGGCAGGAGAGCTGGTTCGGCTGGAGCTGGGCACCCCGCAGTTCCTTTGATGCTACAGACGCCTGGAATGAGGGCTGGGCCAGGGCGTCCGCCGAAGTGCATCGTCAGGGCTCGAGCTGAGTCAGGGCCTGGGCCAGATTAGGGTGAGGCACCGCCTGGGGACTCCCAGCGGGTAGGCAGAGCCTTCGAGAGACAAACTGAGAGCCCCGGCCGAGAGGTTAAGAACCCTGCTTCCTCGGTCGGTGACCCTGCCCAGCCCAGCTCTGCGGCCTTGGACACCTGGGTACCGAGCACCCACACAGGTAGAGTGAGCTCCCCCCCCCCCCAGAGCAGCTGCACTCGCTGGGTTTTTCTAGGCAAAGGAGGAAGGCGCCCGGTGGGCTGGAGCGCTGGGAGTATGGCAAGCCTCGTTTGCCCTGGCCGGTGGGGGCACAGGCCAGCTCAGGAGAGTGGGGGCCATGCCCTAGCGTAGGGCAGGGTGCTCCGAGGGGCAGCACAGAGGCCCTGTTCTCTCTAAGAAGGCTCACTGGGAGGTGCTGCTGAAAACACTACCACTAGTTATGATCAGACGTGGAAGTATTCGGTATGATAATGGCCACTTCTTGAGCTCTTACTGTGTGTCAGGAAGTTGACATAGGTTTTATTGAACCCTCACAACTGGGAGATACGGCGTCATTATGATGACTGAGGGGTCCCGGGATGAATTCCGGCCAAGGGCATGCACCTCAGTTGCAGGCCCCTCCCTGGCCCTGGTCAGGGCTCATGCAGGAGGCAACCAATTGATGTGTTTCTCTCACATCGATGTTTCTTTCTCTCTGTCTTTCCCCCGCCCTTCTACTCTCTCTAAAAATCAATGGGAGGTTAACAGCAACAAAAAATACTACCTATAGAGCACGAACTATGATGATAAGTGGAAGTATTCAATATAATAATAATTACGTTATTGTATTAGGAGGCTGGGTGCATGTCCCTAACCAGGCCTTGGGCCGAGAGCAATGGCTAACCCGTAAGGCCGGGGGACAGGAGGCAGAGGCCTCCTGTCCACCTCGCTGCCAGTGTTATGGTGGGGGAGGTTCTGGCTATGCCAGGATATTGACATGTTTTGTTTAACCTGCACACTGGGAGGTGTCGTGTTGTTATGCTGACTATGACTCCTGTTTTGCGGATTAAATAACTGAGGTTCCGTCAGCCTACATGACTTGCCCCCTGTCTCAGCCCCTGGAAGGGAAGGAACGGGGCTGCGAGGCCAGGCCTGGGAGCTCGCTGTCAAAGGGTCTGGGCGCCGGTCTCTTCACCTCTCGCTGTCTGTGCCCTTGAACAAGGGGCTGTGCCCTTGAGGTCTTCATCTCAGAAGCGCGGAAGTCGGGCCGCACTGTGCTTCTCCCTTGCCCCTGAGTCTGTGACTGGCACCTACCTCTGCCTATTTTGCGTCCATCCCGTCCCCGTCCCGCTGCCCTCTTTCCAGTTGTTCCACCTGAAATCCCCCTTCCGTTTCACTTCAAAGCGTCCCCCATTCAGAGAGTCCTCTTGGGGACTCCTGGCCTGGCCCAGCCCATCAGGGCAGCCCGGTAAGGAAAGGCCTGTCGCTGCCCCTTTAATTCCCCTGGGTTGGAATGCGGCGAGTGGAGCTAGCTCCCGTGGCTGTGAGGTCAGATAAGATGCTATATATATCAGTCCGTAACCTGAGCGCGGATTACAGCCCAGAGGCGGACGCCGGGGCAGCCAGGGCTCACCACGCTCCGGCCCAGCCGGGGAGGGAGAAGCCCCCAGATCTGCCCACTGCCCCACAACACAGGTTAGTAGCCGCCCCTTCAATATCTGAGCGTCACAGGGATGCCGAATGGGGGGGACATTGGAGAGACTGGTGAGTGCTGGAGGTCAGGAACAAGAGGGGAGAGGAGAGCGCCCACCGGGGTGGCTGGAGGGAACTTGAGGGTTTCGGTTCCGCCTGGGCCGTTTCCGAGGCCTTTTCTTAGCCCCGTAGAGATGCCTGCCCTCTCCCAACCCCAAACCAAAGCATCACCCAATGGAAAGCCTCCCGTGGGCCCACCCACTGCCTTCCAGCTGGTCAGCATTCTTGCTCTCGTCTTCAACCTCTATCTTACCTCTTCTCCCTCCCTCTCCCAATGCTTGGGCACCTCCTGGGAGCCAGAGAGACAGAAATGGCCCCGCATTCCCTCCCACGACCCCTGTCAAGGCCTGTAAAACAATGAGGCACTGTCGGGGGGCCACTGGCTGCTCCCCTCAGAGCTAGAGCTGCCGGGGACAGGCTGGGAAGGAGTGGCAGGCCGAGGCTCCCGGGGCCTGAGAAGAGTCCACAGGTCTCCTGGATGAGGGGAGCGCAGCTGTCCTCGCCCCAGGCCTCCACTCCGCCTGCCGGGACAGCCCGAGGTTCCCACGCTGCCGCACATGCCCAGCCGGTGCCTGGACAGCCGGCAGGGAGGGTCAGGGGCGGTGAGGGGAGACAGGGCCCCTCTCGGCCACTTTGCCTTGCAGGTCAGCCCATCAGCAGGGCCTCCTGCCCTCCCCAGTGGCCGTGGGCTGTCTGACGGCTGGGCAGGGCTGGCTGGTTCTCACGCGCCTGCCCTGGCCACCTGGCAGGGGGCGAGCCCCAGGCCTGTGGAGGCCTGCCTTGGGGACCCAGCCGTGGGCTTCCATCTGGGCAGCCGCACAGCCACGGGCGCTGGCATGCCCTCACCCCGGCGAGCAGGGCATATCCGGGCAGAGCGGGGCCGGGAAGGCTGCCGGGATGTGGGACGTTCCGTCCCTACCTGGATGCCGTCCCTACCTGGATGCCGGGAGTGCCCGGGATTCCTGGGAGCAAGTCCTCCCCCGCCCGGCAGGTTCGGGAGCCTCGCGGGTGAGCAACAGGAAGTGACAGGGCGACTGACTGCAAGGGGTTGGCTGCCCCGGGGAGTCGGCTTCATCGGCCGGGCCCGGACCCATCTGGCCTGGCTGCCTTGGGGAGTGAGCCCAGCGGCAGCAAGGTGCAAGGCCGGAGCATGTCCCTGACCAGCCTTGGGCCAAAGGCCATGGCAGGGCTGGCCCCGGGGCTGCAGGAGGAGGCCTCCCGGCCCATGTCGGCCCATGTCGCCGCCATCAGCACTGCGATCGGCCTTGTGCTGCTCACTCATCAGCCTTCTGCTCTCGGGTTGCACCCGATGTCACTCCCCTGCATGGAAACTCAGGGGCTGCTCCCTGGAGGCTGCCGCCTGGGCCTGGCTGTGGCCAGACAGTGACGCCTGGAGCTCCCCCCCCCCCCCCCGCCTCGCCCTGTCCCTAGAGCCCCCCACCCTGGGCCAGCTCAGGGAGAGCACAGGGCACGGTGAAGTGGGGGCCAAGGTCAGGGCAACTGTGACAGGCGGAACGCACATCCCCCCTCCCCTCCTCCCAGTGAGGCCTGGGGGACACGTGTGACCCCCACAGACCCGGTGGCCCAGCTGCACAGGAGCAGGCAGACAGCACCTGCTCCTGGGGAGGAGGAGATGAGTCCGTCGCAGGCCTCCAGAAGCATCAGTGAAGGTTTAAGCTTTAATAACTTCAGGAATATGAGTGCTTCGTTTGAATGCTCCGTTTTTTATATTTCTTGTCTATTTAATTTTTAAATTTTTGAATAAAAATATTTTTAATTTCAACTTAATGTAAAAAAAATTAAATCGTCAAATGATGTTTGCGGCATTGATTCGTCATCATCATCGTTATTATTATCAGAGAGAGGGGAAGGGAGAGAGAGAAAGAGAGACAGGGACATCGATGTGAGAGAATCCTCTGTCGCTGCCTCCTGCACTCCCCCCGCCGGGGCCTGAGCCGCAGCCCAGGCAAGTGCCCCGACCAGGAATCCAACCGGTGACTTTCTGGTGCATCAGGCAGCACCCAACCCCGTGAGTCACTGCGGCCACAGCAAGGCATTTACTCTTGCAGAACAATTAAAGCTTAGCCCTGTGCTGAGACTCGGGGACACATCTGAAGCGAGCTTAGCAGAGCTGAGGGTCGGCGTGAGGCTGCGTGTGCAGTGCTCAGCGTAGCCCCTGGCCGAGGGGGGCCGTTTCTGTTGCGGGGGGCCTGGGGGGGGAGGAGGTGGTGCTTGGCTCACCTGTCCCATCAGGAGGCTGAATGCTCTGTACAGAGGGATGTTGCTGCCCCTCCCTCAGGGGGAGACTGAGCCCAGTGAGGAGCCTGAGCCCAGCAGGGAGAGTGGGGGCCCCCCTGTGGAGATGGCCCGGAGGAGGAGCCTGGCAGCACTGCCCCTCCTGTCCCAGGTGCTGGCACCTGGGAGGCACCTTCTGGAGCCACATGCCTGTACTTGCCAGCGCTGGGCACACAGGGGCAGGAGCCTGGCCCCAGGACCCCCCACTGGGCAGGGACAGGGAGGGGGTTGCCCCAGCCAATCAGCATGTCCCCCACTGCCCCATGGAAGGCCATTCTGTTCAGGCTGTTCCTGTGGCAACGAACCTCCGCAGAGCCCTGTGGGTGAGGGCCAGTCCTGCCCTTGGCTGTGCGGCAAGGATACCACCAGGGCCTGGCCTGGTCTGCCACCCGAGGTGTGGGATGCAGCCTCCGGGTCGGCCCTGCCAGGTAATGTGGGGGGGGGGAGCGAGCGGGGCCCCACCCCAACCTGTCTGCTCTCCTGAAAGGCACTAGCACTTGTCTCTAGAGGGAGACGACGGGGCGGGGCAGGGGAGGGGGATAGGCATGCTCCCGGCCTCAGCCCCGACAGAGACCCTCTCCCAGATGTGGGGACTGTGAGCCATAGCTCAGTGCTGACGGACAGCTTCCGGAAGGCTGTGTGTGGGAGCAGGACCCAGGGGCAGCTTCCAGGGGTGGGGAGGTCTGCCAGTTGCTCACCAGATGGGAGCAGATAGGAAAGCAGGGATTCAGGAGCCCCCCTGGGACTCTGGGGCCAGAAGGCGGGGTCTGCCTCCAGCCCTGACTCTCCCCAGGGCTGCTCATCAGCTGTCCATCTGTCCATCTTTCCGTCTCTCCGTCTGTCCCTGTCCAGGCTGCACTGTCAGTGGCCAGGAGAGGTCATGAGCTGGGTGCTGCGCGCAGAGAGCCCACTCCCAGGAGCTTGGCGTGGGGGCGGGAGATAGCCCCAGCCGGAGGCAGAAAGGCATGGGAGGGGCAGGTGGTGTCTGCTTGGCAGCTCGGTGTCCTGGAGCCCAGCTCCCGAGACCTGGAGTTTCTTTGACTGTGAATTATTGATGGCGTCCTCATCAATAGTGAAACAGAGCCCGACTGGACTAGGCCCCAGCCCCAGCCGCAGGCCCAGCCCCTGGGCCTCTGTCTGTTCCTCCCTCCTTCAGCTTTCACGATCTTCCTTCTCTGCACCCCAGAAAGTTAAGTCGATGTGAGGAAAGCTCACGGTTTGCCCAACCCGAATAAGGTCTCCTGCAGCCGCCCTTCCCTTGAAAGGGGTGTTGATTGTGCTGGAGGTGGGGGCGCAGTGGGCCAGGGCGTGTGCGTGAAGGTCGGGGTCCGGGCAGATGGGAGAAAGTAGGACAATAGGTGTGGGCCAACTTGTTGGGGGCAGCCTGGGCTGGAAACTGCTGGGGGTCCCCAGGACCTCAGGTGTTTTGTTCTGGAGCTTCGGTGAACATTGCCATCTGCGGATCTCCCCCTGCGCTGACCCCAAGCCTGGCATGGACTG
The DNA here is from genome assembly GCA_004026665.1 of Murina feae. Lineage (NCBI taxonomy): Eukaryota > Metazoa > Chordata > Mammalia > Chiroptera > Vespertilionidae > Murina > Murina feae. Next base: position 11,362 of record PVJC01040575.1, read on the forward strand.
AGTTTCTAGTACCTTCTTGCCAAGCCCTCGGCATGTGGGGCTTGGTGCCAGCTCCTCTCTGCCCTGATGGGCTGAGCTGCAGACCTGGCAAGCTGCGAGCTGCCTCCTAAGCGGCCACGTTGTTGCCACTGCCTGCTAAGCGGCTACTCCCGAGGAGGGAGTACAGGTCACTGGGTGCTGTGGGGAACCTGAGTGCTCAAGGCTGAGGTCAGAAGCCACCGCAACCAGGAGGGACCCAGCCCTGTCTTAACTTACTCCAGGCTCACCAAGGGTGGGGCAGGACAGGCTGCCTGCGGGGCGGGGAGAGGGGTAATAGCTGTCCTGTGGAGGGCTTTCCCAGGTCATTATCTCACTTAACTCCTCGCAGCAGCCCTGTGAGGCAGGGGTGATGGCAATGATGTTATACTTGCTTCACAGGTGAGAATGTTGGGGCTCAGAGGGGTGAAATGACGTGGGCAGAATTACCCCGCTGGTCCGTCCCAGGGCGAGTCAAAGCCAGCGCCTGCACACAGTGCCCCCGGGGGTCCCGGGCGGTCCCCAGGAAAGGGGCCTGATCCTACCTGCTGCTCTCCTTAAAGCCTCTGTGCCCTTCAGCTCCACTGCAGATAAAGCCTGCACTGTGGGGGTGAGGAAGGGACTCTGGGGGTCCCGAGTGAGCCTGCGTTTGGTGGGAGGGGCGAATCAAGGTCGTGCGTGAAGAGCACTGGGCTGGAACCCTGAAAGGCTTGGGTTCCCATCCTGGCTCTGCCAGTCTGTGTTCCTTCACCAGATCGCCCCACCGTGAGTGCCTGGGGCAACGGGGTGCCACCGCCGCAGTGCAGGGTGTCAGCCTCTAGGGGCATGTCCTCCTCACCAGGAGCAGCTGGGCATGGACCCGGCTGGGACTCCTGGAGGCAAAAGGTGCCCTGACCCACCTTACAGCAGGAACTCAGCTCAGGGCAAAGGTGGGTCCTCAGGGAGGGGCTCGGGGACGGAGTGTGGAGACCGAGGTCAAGTCGCCTCCCAGCCACCTGCTCACTCCCCTCCCCTCCCCCACCCCGTCGCTCCCTCTCACCAGGAATCTGATCCGAGGATCCCTGGTCTTTCCGGCTCAGACAGTCTAATTCCAAAGACTCCCACTCGCCCCGTGAGTCAGACAGGAGTGGGGTAGTCTCGCACGTCCAGGCTCTCTGTCAGAGGGCAAGGGCAGTGCAGCCTCACGCCAAAGGCTCTGCAGAGGCCAAGGAGGGGCGACGGGTCCCGTCTGGGGTTGTGCGTGTGTGTTGGAGGCTGCAGAGAGGGCAGCTCCTGCTGGCATGTTGGCGTTTTGAGGGGGACACTGAGGGAGGCCACGAGGGGCTGAGGCTGACCGCCCTGGTGGTTCATCGAAGCGGGTCCCCGCTGTGCTCTCCCTGAAGAGTGGACGCCTGAGTGTGTGTGCAGATCTGCATGTCTGCATGTGTGTGCGCCGTGCAGAGGCATGTTGCTCAGCGGCAGGCCAGCCCCTTGTGCAAAGCGGCTGTGTGGTCCCTCGCTGAGATCCCGGGTTCCTCCCGGAGGTGGGGGATGGGGGAGCAGGCACGATGGGAGCCGGCCCCGGGCAGGGCCCTCTGATGACCTTTCCTTGCCTTTCAGCCCATGAGGCTCCCGGTCCCCACTGAGCACAGCCCTGAAGGATGTCCCAGCTCTCCTCCACGCTGAAGCGCTACACGGACTCAGCCCGCTACGCAGACACCCCTTACGCCAAGTCCGGCTATGGCTCCTACACCCCCTCCTCCTACGGTGCCACCCTGGCTGCCTCCTTCCTAGAGAAGGAGAAGCGGGGTTTCAAGCCGGGCCCCCCGGCCAGCTTCCTCGCCCGGCCCAGCACCTATGGCCCTTCCTCCATTCTGGACTACGACAGGAGCCGCCCCCTGCAGAGACCCGACGCCCTCGGGGCCGCTAAGAAGGCGGAGAGCCAGGTGCGAGGCCTCGAGCGGCCCGTGGGGAGCGGACTCAGCGGGGGCAGCGGATTCCTGTACGGAGTGACCAGCGGCTCCCTCGGCTACCTGCCCATGAGTGCCCGCAGCCAGGGCCTGCCCCTGACGCAGAAGAAGTCCAGCAGTCAGCTCGACCTGGCCAGGGACTTCTCCAGCCTGCGGGCCTCGGAGAGCTACCGCCTGGACCCCGGGCCCCTGGGCCGCAGCCCGGGGCTGGCCCGCACCCGCCGGGAGCTGTGTGCCCTGCAGGGCCTCTACCAGGCGGCCAGCCGCTCCGAGTACCTGGCCGACTACCTGGAGAACTACGGGCGCAAGAGCAGCACCCCTCAGCTGCCGTCCCAGCCGCCTCCCTCACGAGTCCCTGAAGTCCTCAGCCCCACCTACCGACCCACTGGCCGGTACACTCTGTGGGAGAAGGGGAAGGGCCTGGCCCCCGGGCCCAGCCGCAGCAGCTCCCCAGGCCGGGACACCACGGTGAGTTTGCCCCTGGGGGACACGGTGAGGGTCTGGGGCGGGGCCGCCGGCAGGGAAGAGCCAGGCTGCAGGAAGGGTTTCCATCTGCTGACGATCCAGGCAAAGGGCTTCCCCCGAGCCTCGAGCAGCCCTGATGGCTGCCACCCTGCTCCGAGGCAACCCACCCAGGACCTGTGCGCGTGAGGACAGCCCAGCAGAGCTCCTGGAAACACTCAAAGACCCACACATACTCCACGGTTCTTACCCCACAGGCCAGGGTGCCATGCAGGCCCAGCCCCTCCTGTGGGGTGCTGAGGCCCCAGACCACTGGGTCCCTGTGGCGCGAGGCCCCTGTGCACGTCACGTCTCTCTTGCTGGGGCCCGCTCCCATCCCGGAGACCCGCTTAGCAGGTGGGCCTGGTCACGGGGGTGAGGGCTTCTCCACCGATTGGCACTGGCTGGCTCAGGACCAGGCGCCTGGGCAGCCATCCATCTCCTGTGTCTTTGGAGACACTTTTGTCTCTGGCTTTGGATGAGCTAATCCCTGGGCCAGGTGAGGGCGGGGCTCTCCTGGAGGCTGAGCAAGGGCTGGCAGCGTCTGCCTCTCCTCTAACCCCTGAACACACCTTCCTTGGGACACAGACTTCATTCCGTTTTGTCTGTGGTCATTGGTAACCTGTTACGTGGCAAGTGCTCTGGGGACGAGAAAGGAAGGATGTCTCTAGACCCCTCAGCATGTACCAGAGCAGCACAGAACTCCGCGAGCCTGCTGATTGCAGGACGGAGGGTGAGCAAGTGGATGAGTGGACAGATAGGTGAATGGGTAGGTGAGTGGGTAGATGAGTGGATGGATAGATGGGTAGGTAGATGAGTGGATGGATAGATGGGTAGGTAGATGAGTAGATGGATAAATGGGTAGGTAGATGAGTGGATGGATAGATGGGTAGGTAGATGAGTGGATGGGTGGATGGTGGATGAATGGGTGGATAGATGGATGGAAGGGTGGGTGAATGGGTGAGTGGATGGATAGATGGAGAGAAGGAGGGGTGGATGGATGGATAGATGAATGGATGTATGAGTGGGTGAGTAGATGAGTGGATATGTGGGTGGATGAGTGGATGGATAGATGGATGGATAGGTAGATGGATGGATGGCTACATGGGTGGGTTGATGGATGGATGTGTGGGTGGGTGATTGGATGGATGGAGGGAGGGAGGGAGGGAGGAAGGGAAGGGTGGATGAATGAATGAGTGGGTGGATGGATGGATGGATGGATGGATGGATGGATGGATAGGTGGATGGATAGAGGGATAGATGGATAGGTGGATGGATAGAGGGATGGGTGGATAGAGGAATGGGTAGATGAATAGAGGGATGGGTGGATGGATGGATGGATGATGGATGGATGAATGGGAGATGGATGGAGGGATGAATGGGTGGGTGGATGGAAGGATGGGTGGGTGGGATGAATGGATGGGTGGATGTATGCATGGATGGATAGATAGATGGATGGATGGTTGGCTATATGGATGGATGGATGATGGATGGATGGATGGATGGCTAGATGAGTGGATGGATGATGGATGGATGGAAGAGTGGAAGGGTGGATGAATGGATGGGTGAGTGGACAGATGGATGAATGAGGGAGGGTTGGATGGATGCATGCATGGATGGCTAGATGGGTGGGTGGATGGATGGATGACAGGAAGGAAGGCAGGGGTGGGTGGATGGATGAATAAATGGGTGGATGGATGAATGGATGGATTGATGGATGGATGGAAGGGTGGGTGGATGAATGTGTGGATAGGTGGATGGAGGAAGGAAGGAAGGAAGGAAGGAAGGAAGGAAGGAAGGAAGGAAGGAAGGAAGGAAGGATATATGGGTGGATGGATGGATGGTTAGAAGGGTGGATGAATGGATGGATGAGTAGATGAATGGAT
>PVJC01040576.1:0-15741 GCA_004026665.1 Murina feae
TGGATTACTTGTAATTGTTATTAGTGGACACTTTGAAATAAGGCATAAAATAAATTAGCACAGGGAAATCTGCTTTAGCACATGGCAGTCTGGGTGTGTCTGCTACAGAAGTATTCTTAGAAGGTCAATCTCATTGGCCTTGTATGCAAAAGTCTGCATCAATTTATCAGTGTAGCCAGGGATAAATAGCAGGAATCCCAGACTCCTAGTTTGCTCAGATCCTGCCTGTATGGTTTTGGCTAATCGGTTTACATCTTTGGGGCTCAGTTTTCTCATCTGTAAAATCATATAGCAACAGTGTCTACACTTCACAGTTGTAAGGATTAAATGCAGGAATCAATGCTGAGCCCTGCCTCGGTGCCTCACACACGGCAAGCACTGAAGACATGTCATCTGAACCAAAGGCTGGCTGCTCCTGGTCTTTCCTCCTGACACACTGATGTGGACCCCGTTGGCCCGTTCAAACCCAACCCCTGCAGATGCCAGCACCTTCCTGTGACTTTATGCTTCCTTTCCCCTACAAGTATTGTGAATGACTATCTCGGATTCCCTCTGGACTCCCTCTAGCTAACTCACTCATTTTGTTGTTATTGTTTTGTTTTGTTAATCTTCCCCAGAGGATAATTTTTCCCATTGATTTTCAGAGAGAGCAGAAGGGAGGGAGAGAGAGAGAACGAGAAACATGGTTGTGAGAGACACACATCAATTGGCTGCCTCCCACATACACCCAACCAGGCCAGGAATTGAGCCTGCAACCTAGGTACATGCCCTTGTCCGGAATCGAACACACAACCCTTCAGTATGCAGGCCGGCACTCTAACCACTGAGCAAAACTGGCTAGCAAGTTTCCCTAACTCACACTGTTTTTCAAATCTGCTGCTAGATGTCCTTCCACTAGGACATTCCCCAGACTCACTGAGATCTTGGTCTTCCTCTATTTGCCTCAGGTTTGCTATGCTACCTGCTACCCAGCACTGTCCTTGTGGCCTTACTTTTCAGCCTTTCTCACTGGAACCTGCACTCCTTGGAGAAAGGCCTTGTGTTTATCCATGGTCTAGCATGGTACTGGTTCTTTATAAACTACTAATAAATGTGAGATAAATGAATGGATAAATACGGCTAACTTGCTCAAAAGTTAGAGCAGTAAACTTGCTTCTAAAATTAGCCTCCAGCATTTAGGGACAAAACAGCAAAGAAGCTGAGTGTAGCCATAGGAGCTTGATATCTGAATTCAAAGCCCTCACTTGCCATTCCCAGCTGTGTGGCCTCTGGGGAGTTATTTCAAGTCTCTGTACCTCAGTTTCCCCATCTATAGAATGAAGGTGTTCATAGTACAGATCACATAAGGTGGTTAGTAAGTAGAGTCAGGGAAATAACTCCTGTAAAGTAGTTGGAATAGTGCCTGGTACATTACAACTGTTCTAGAAATGTTAGCTATTCCACAGGGACTGCAAACCCTAGCACATGAAGCGAAAGGCTGACACTGCTGTCTCAGAGGGCTTGAGGACAGTTTGGGGTTCAGTGGGAAAGGAGTCGCATCTGTTGCGTGGGAGTTAAATAAAGCCCTCGGTTTACTGGCCCAGGGAACAAAAGGTGATCTGGAGACGCCTCCAGTCTCACACTCACAAAGGATGGCAGGAGTACTTTGTACATGATGTGAAACTGATCTAAGAGGTTTGCATTTAAACACATTCCTCCTTGCTAAACATTTAGTACTTGTTATCTCCTACTTTTTGTTCTCCCACGTAACATTCTGACGAGTTTTCCCTTGCCGCAGAATCCGTCAAAATAGCTTGTTCATCTCTTTTGTCAGATTGGAAATAAGAAGACTTCTCAGTACAGTGCTGATTTTTTAGCAAGTCCCTTGAAATGGATAAAACGTTTAGTCTGTAGACTAGGTAGAGAAGCTATTAGAAACTGAATGAAAAGATGCTAGATTCTTGCTTTACATTCACCAGAAAGATTCCTCCCTGGCTGAGAGGTTAGGGAAATGACTTCTACTATTTATTTTTTTAAAAAGGCAACTAGATATAATCCTATGGATCTGAGCATGTCTTATCTTCTAGAAAAAAGTAAATAAAATCAATAAAAAGCTAACAAACAAATGAAAATTTAATCTCTGATCATTTCTATAAAGAGGATAAGTTTTATTACTATTATCTATTATTTTAAATTAAAGAAGTTTGTATTAATAAGACAGACAATATAAATTCATATGAATACCAGAAATTTAGACAAATGAATAAACATACAAAATACCCAAATTAAATAGAAAATGCACAACAAATTCAATTAAAGCAGTAAGTTCCTGGGGTAACATCACAGAGACTGAATCTCATAAATCTTTCTGAACAGTGATTTCTCCACTATTAAAAAAAGGATTAAAATATCAGCCCTGCTTAGTTTATAACGTTATCAGAGGAGAAAATAATAGATTCAAAAGTAATTGTAATGTTACCCGTGTGCACTCTGGGCTTAATACGCCCCAACCTTGCAAATCAATGAAGAAAAATTATGTCATATTTCATAGAACACCACGTATCTTGACACAAAATCACCCCGCTCTGTGCACTTACTCACGTTGACAAGTAGGAATGTCAATATTTTGCTGTGATTATTTTCCTCCAGTATTTCTGAGAATTTCTAGGTGTGTTTCTAGTATATACAATAGAATGTCCTCTAGTCTCCCTCAGTCTAAGAGCCTCGGAGAAAGGCACTGACCTGGAAGAAATGGCCAGGGGTGGGGTCGCAGGGGGTGCAGGCGGAGTGGGAGTGGTGCCTCCAGGGAGATCAGAACGGCCGCCCTCTCGTTGCTGTTCCCTGTGCTCGGCTGCACACCCCCGGCCCCTTCCTCTCACTAACCCAGGGGCATGCTCTTTATCACTCTCACTCTGCTTATTTTTTTTCAGGATCTCTAGGTTCTTACACATCCTAGTGTTTTCTTCGGATGAGTTAGTGTTGATGAAGTTTTCCCAGCAGAATTCTGAAGCTTGTCAGAGCCAAGCCCCTTCCTGGGTCACTGAGACCCTCGGCAGCAGGTTGGCTGAGGAATGGGAGGGAGGAGAGCTGCCCTGTCTGATCAAGAGCGACCTGAGGATGATCTTCGCAGCTCCTCCACCTCCAGTCCTGCCGCCCTCTCCACCCAGCCCACTGCTTCACTTTTGCTCATTGAGAGTGATTGTTTTTCTGCTCAGGGGTCCAAATGCCCACCTTCTTTTGAAGACTCACAATCTGTATAATCCTGAGTCCCATCTTTATGAATGAGATCCTTGGGGCCATCGAATCGTAGGAGCTGTTCTCTGACCCAAGGGCATATTGTGACATTGAAGGCAAATGTGTGCTGCATTCTTTCTTTAAAAATATATTTTTATTGATTTCAGAGAGGAAGGGAGAGGGAGAGAGATAGAAACATCAATAAGAGAGAATCATTGATCAGTTGCCTCCTGCACATTCCCTACTGAGAATCAAGCCTGCAACCTGAGCATGTGCCCTGACCAGGAATTGAACCATGACCTCCTGGTTCATAAGTAAATGCTCAACCACTGAGTTACGCAGGCATGTGTGCTGCATTCTTAGAAAGGGGGCTGTCCTGCCAGGACACAGAGAGGGCATCAAGGGGATGGCAGAGCCTTATACAGCCCAAATATTTTGTTGTGTGTGTTAATGATTATTGTTTTTATATCAAGCGGTTATGAGTGACTCTAAGGTCCTTAGTGGATCTATGGCACTTATCCTTACACCACAAGCTCTCCCTTCTTTTTTTCAAGCTGCGAAGTCATTTTCTTTTCTTACCATTTCTACTCATTGTCAAATACCACAGTAACACACTGTCACTCTCCTTCAGCCAGAAAACTGAAGCTAAAGTAACCAAATAGAGGTTAGATTATTGACTTAAATTTCTCAAAAAATACGTGTATCATAACAACCTGAAGTCCACAATGGCAAAAACAGTAAAGGTTAGTCTTAGGTTGTAGCATGCAAACTGAAAGCTGGACTCAGTGAGTTAAAAATCTAATGCAATTTAATTTTACAGTAATGGTTCTATCAAGATAGGAAATGAAATTACTTTGATTTGAAACCCATGATGGGAATAGGCACTTATTATAAGTCATCAAAGACTGGAATATCTAATTCCAATTTTGGCACTAAGATCCATTTAGATATGGCACTTCTTAATAATCTCATCACTTACGTGTACAGAAGAGTTACTGCTTACTCTGTACCTCAAGCAGTTTTAGATTCAGACAGGCATGGTGTTTGATAGTGGCAAGATATATTCAAAGAATAAGTCATCCCCACTCATATCATGTAGCTGGTAGTTCTGAAGAAACAGCTTCTGATAAAATATAACAAAAGAGAAAAACTTTTTCTTAGTCCTCATTGGTGCTTTGGGATTACTCATTTCTTTTCCTAAAATATTTTTTTTTTTACAGATCTATAACCATCAACATTGATTCACTTTGGAATTCTACATAATAGTCCTGGTTCGGCTATTGATTACTTTCCCTTCTTCCACATAGCAAAAGGGAACAAAAAACAGATGATGTATATATTTTTTAAATGAAAAAGGTAAATGTGGGAGGTAGGAAAGTGCTCTTAGACAAAGGAAAAACTTAAATGTCTCCTTATCAATACTTCGTCTAAAGTTTATCCTCATCGTTCTATCATACTTAATCATAAAACATATTTTATTGTAGTTCTATTTTAATTATAATGCATCTATTTAGTTGTTTTTTTCTCTCTGCTCAATTGAAAATTTGATCCTTGATCAGCATGGACTTTTAATTTTTTTCATCATTATTTCTCCACTTAATAATACCAGAATAGAATCTTAAAAATGTACTGAATGAGTGAACAAATAACAAATGTATATTTAATACATTCAAGAGAAAAATTATGCCATAAATGAGGCTGGTATTTGCTAATAACTTTAGTCCTAAGTTTTTTAAAAAGTTAATGTTTTTGAATTCTGGACTCTAAAGATTTCTTTCAAGCAAATATTTTGGTTTATGACTCATTGATTAACTAGAAACTACTTATTTTTTTATTAAATTTTATAGTATATATAATTATAGTTAAGAAATTTTATCGTGTCAACTTGATTAAATGTTATGATGCTTTTAAAGTGTTAAGGTAACACCTCATGCAGCTAAATAGAAACATATACATATATTATTAACTATATATGTATTATAGTGAAATAATTACAGTGAAAATGCTTGCATATGGTATAAAATTATAGGAATGGGAAGAAGGAAAATTAAATGAAAAAGGTACTTTTATTAAGATGGTGGTGCTCAGGATGACTTTCTGTTTTTATTTTTTAACTTGTTATTTTTGTGACAATGTTTATTTATGTTTTTAAAATATGAGCATTAGAAAATTCTTTGGACCTGTCCCAGCCTAACTCAGCATTTGAATTGGCCATATATCTAATATTCTCTAAAAACCTCTAAAAATTGACTTCTTCCTCATATATTTCTCTAAGCAAGATATTGTAACCTCACATTTTGGTTGACTAAAAACTGACAGACATTTACGTCCCACTTTCAGTGTATTTATCACACTGTGGTTAACTCCATTCCTGCCTCCTTCCACCCATAACTCCATCCCCATTCTTTCTTGTTTTTATTCTAAGAATAGCTATCGCAAACATCTCCTTAAAATCAGCATAGAAAATATATGCGTGTGGGTTTGTGTGTGTGAAAGTTGGATAACAAGAAGAGATCTGAAGAAACACCTCGCCACAGAAATATAATTCTCCAGGAACTGTTGTAAACTCCCCCCCAAAATCTTGTTAAAAGTCAAAGATTCACAAAGATGAAGAGATTTTTTTCTAGTAATGTAAAAACTCTATGAATACTTCACATATGGCATCTTATCGAAAACAAATCTGTTTTCATACACTGTCTCTTTTTACACAGTAGCCCCAAGAGAGAAGTAAAGCAAGCATTAGTTTTAAAAATGATTTTACTAAATATATCCACAGGTTCTGTAATTTTTCTCTTTCTCATTTGTCACATTTCTTTTTCTTGCAGATATTGTATAAGTGCATTCTTCTAGCACTAATACTTAGTTGTTGCTGTTTTGAAAAAAAAAAAAAACAAGGTTAATTAGCATGTACTTCATGTCCATGTAATTTTGCAGAGTAGATTTTGAAATAAACGAATCTGAATGATTTTGTATAGTGCTTGTTTTGAAATCTTGTTATATGTTTTTCTAAGCAAGATATCTGTCACCTCCAGTCTTGTTCTAATTAATATCACTATAGATTATTTACCTTTAAGATGGCTTAGGTTGAAATATTAATGCTGTTGACTTAACAAACTAAAGACTAATTATTTCTGCTGCAATGGTTTAGGGCAGGCGACTGAGAGGACGCTGAGCTTTGGTGTGCTTCTGTAAAGGAAAACTTCAAGAAGCAAGGGATGAATTTGAGTTCACAAGATTACCCACTAGTTTAATTATTATAGTTTTCAGGGAGGAGAACAGTTGACATTCACAATTTTCTAAAGGAAAACTGAAACACAAACGAGTAAACTTTGGAGAAGGGCATGCTTTGAGTAAATCGTGGCATTCTGAGATTGTTTTCTGCAGGCTGTCAGCTTCCTGATGGTAAAAACTGTGCTGGCCTATGAAATTTATAACACTTAATAGATGGCCATGCATATCCCGGATTCCCGGTGACTGCCACAGATGATCAGGACGATGCTTCCTTCCTGGGATTTCACTGCTGAGTCCGTTTCGCCATTCTCTCCTTATGTTTCCTCAGCCTCTTGCTTTTCTTCTACATTTCTGGTCTGTAACATTAAATACTAGTATCCCCAGTTGCACCATGGAGTGGATTGAATGATAGCCCCTCAAAACAAGCCCATGTCCTACTACCCAGACTTGTGAATTTTTCCTTATTTCAGAAAAGGGTCATTGCTGATGAAAATAAATTAAGAATCTTCAGATAGATCAGGAGGGCCCCATCCTACCCTGAGTGCTGAGACAGAACAGAAGAGGACATAGATACAGCGGCAGAGGTTGGAGTTGTGTAGTCCAAAGAAATGAAGGTAGAGAAGAAGGAGGGGTACTTCTCTAGAGTCTTTTGTGGTGCTTGTCTCTACCAAGTTTTTGCTTTCAGACTTCTGACTTCCAAAACTGTGAGAGAGTGCATTTCTGATGTAAATCACTTAGTTGTGGTGAATTGTTGCACCAGCCATAGAAAACTAATACAAACCACAATGAAAAAGTGGTGGAGAAAAGACTTTGAAAAATTAAAATCAGGACTATTCTAAGCGATATAAACTTAATTTAGGCAATACTCCAAGAAAGAACAAATATTTGTAACAATGTAAAAAAGAACTACATTTTAATAAACTGACTTGAGGACAGATGTAGATGTTCAGACAACTTAATTGGTTAGTTTATCTCTTCAACAGCTACTTAAATACTAAAAGGATACTGAGTATATTCACATAATATTTTTTCCTGCCTCAAGTCTGACTCTGTGTGCCGGGTTAGGTGTGACTATGGTGACCAGCAGTTCTCTTTTGGAACTGTGGGGAAGGAAAATTTTTCCCTTCTACCATTTTAGGTTCTGTGGCGGATCTAAAAATTAAATTGACATAGGACGGATTAACAGGAGGGGGAAAAAAACAGCTGAATGATTGATATATTATCTTGAGCTAAGAAAAGGAAAAGGATAGGAGCTGGGGATAGGGAAAAGGTGGCTTTTCCTGGAAAGGTACAAGGAGAAAATGTTTATTAAACAAAGGTTTCCCTGCCATGCAGATTCAATCTCTCAGGTGAGAAAGTTATCTCTAGATCCCTCTCTAATAAAATTTCCTTTGTAAATGTAGATATTCCCCACAAATGGGGAAATGTATAATTTCCTTTAGGCAGTTAAGAGGTAAATAAAGTTTTCCTTAGTCTGTTGGATCTTGTTAGCCTTCTGCTCAAAATAATCTTCATGCCTAAGTGGTATATTTGGGTATAACATGTTTTGAGCCCCTTACTAATAAAAAATAAACACACTCAAATTCGCTCTGCAGTGAGAAACTTCAGGATTAGTCTTGAGTAGAAAAGCTGGAGGCCAAAAGTAGATCCTTTTCTATGTAAAAATGTGTATGATCTAAGTTCATGGTCACATGATGCTATTCCTGAAAGAAAGGTATAAAGGTAGAATATATATTTTATAATACAAAACCAAAAATAATAGTTCTAAAAATAGTGATTTCTTATAGGAAGTTTTCAGTTCTATAGGAAGCATTTTATTACTGTAATCATGATCTTTATTTAGTTCTGAAATAATAAACCCTAGACTAGCCACTCTAGCGGAGAGAGTTAGTATATAGATACCCTGAGCCAGTGGCTAATCAAAGAAGCCACTGACGATTTTTTTTTTTTTTGAAGAATAATGAGCATAATGGCTGTATCGCTGAGAGACAAGTGAACCCAGCTGCATCTGGTTAAGCTTGATTAAAATCTCTCCATCAAACATTAAGTGTTCAAGCGGAGTCCAGAGGCATTTCCCCACAGAGTTCTCTGGCTATGATATCGTCACTGTGGTCATTGAAGAGGGAACTCAATTTCCAGCATTTTGGGTCCCTGCTGCTGCGAACTACTATGCCCAGACTGATGAAGCCCATAACCAATGATCCCTTTGGTTGCCTCCTTGTAACTGTACCTGAGACAGGAAGGCTACGCCCTGGGCCCAGCTGGCAGGAAGCCGAGAACCCATCATTTGCTCCTAGCGTCTTCCCTTCTCCTTACAGCCAATGAGTGACTAGAATGAAAGGTGATGCTCTCTACAAGATTTACTACAGGGGGCTTGGGTTTGTTTTTGTTTTTTCCTTTTACTCATGCATGCAACCAGCAAGAAAGGCTGTCCTTTCAATGACTTTCCTTCATTTAAATGCTAATAAAACACACCCCTGAGTGGAGATTTAACATGCTACTAAATCTATAAGTCACAATGTACAAGTGCCAAAAAACCACCCCCCTCAAAATAAAACCCCACCTCTATGTACTTAGATGCCACTTATCCTGCCTCAACCCCATTTATTTGTTTATTTGTTTATTTGTTTAATTTTATTTATTGGGATGACACTAAACAATCACATAGGTTTTAAGTATATGTTTCTATGATCCATGATCCATATATTTGCATTGTGTGAACATTCTCCCCACTCTCTGGGCTGGCTTCCTTGGGTCCAAGCCAACCTTCTCTCTCTGTATCAGTTTCTTATCATCTCTTTTGATTTCTATCCTGGGAGATCGCAAGAACCCAGGGTGCTTCGTTGGTAGAATTCTTGCCTGCTACAGCCGCCAGTGCACCTGGCTCTGTATCGTTTCTGGGGATCTTTTTAAATTTCTATCCTGGGAGACTGCAAGAACCCAGAGCACAGGCAGCATGCCTACCCACCTCTGCTCCCCCCACTATAAAGTTAATTACAGATATTTCATGTCAGTAACTCTGCATCTCCTGTTTGGATGATGAGCATATCATGTTACCTATTCTCATGTCTCCTAATTTCATTACATGTCAGCCAACGTGTATAAAACAAGTGTAAAAGCCCCAAATATCTTCCGTTGGCAAGCGTACCCCCTTTTTTTGGTGAAGCAGATAAAGTGGCTGATCACATTAACCCCATCAAAAACTGAAGTCAGTTTGTATTTCATTAAGACTGACAAGATTTCCTCCGGATCATCCCTGTTCATAGGCCATGGTACTTCAGAACTTTATTTGGGAGCAGAGCAGTGATGCAGCTCTACCTTTCTGATGTTTTCAGCTTAGCCTTGTAGCTTCATTCCCCAAGCAGCTTCAATACTTGGCAAATGCATTGGAAGATGAAGCAGGGAGTCTCCCAGGAGTGAGGACAACGGAGCCCCTAGCGCTAGGAACGCTTGCATGCATGACTCCGGAGACCAGGTTCTGTGACGCAGGTCTAATTTTATTGAGGAAGTACAGCAGTATTTATAGTGGAGGTGGCCAATCATAGAACGCCAGGTCTTCTTAGGGAGCCAATAAGCATAAAGGTCGGGGTACTGTGTACGTGGCTGTAGGAGGGGCTTAGGCAGGCGTTGCCATCTTCCTGGTTTGCCAGAAAGATCTGAACTGCTGGAGTGTACTCACAGCATTGCATCAGCCACTGCACCGAGATAAACCTCCTGTGCTCTACCTACAGGGAGAAAGGTCAGTCCTATTTCTGAGATCCCATGAGTTTCCAATGTTACCACTCCAGCCCTGCACAAATAACAAAAACTCTTCTGGTTTTTATGTGCCATTGCAAATGCCTTCTGCTCTGTTCTGGGCTCGGTTCTGCTTTGTTAGCTTCCAGCCCTGCTGACCATGGATGAGTGCCCGTAGGTGAATAATGATTGTTTATCCTAGCTTCAACCCCCCTCCAACCCCTTTAGGTCAAGGGTTCTCAAGGTGTGATCCTGACTCACAGCCCCAACATCACCTGAAACTTGCCAGAAATGCAAATTCTCAGGCCACATCTCAGCATTAATGAATCAGAAACTCTGGGTTTGAAGAACAGCCATCTGTGTTTTAATAAGTCCTTATCTTGCCCTGGCCATTGTGGCTCAGTATCCCAGGTCAGGCAGTGTCCCAGGGCACATGCCGGATTGCAGCCTTGATCGCCATAGTGGGCATGCAGGAGGCAGCGATTAATGTTTTGCTCTCACATTGATGTTTCTCTCTCTCTCCTTTCCTCACTCTCTAAAAATCAATAAAATCTTTAAAAACAATAAGTCCTAACATGACTCTGATATACTCTAGAGTTTCTGATTCAATAAGTCTAAAGTGGGGCCCTCAAATTCAAGTGTTTAGCAAGTTAATAGATGATGCTGATACTGCTGGAGTGTATCCACACTTGGAGAACCATGGCGATCGGCTTTTATGGCTTGTCAGGCCGCTGTTCAAGGACTTAGGGTTTTCACCTCCTTCCCTGGAGCTTTTGTTAGTTAGAAGGTACGACATTTTATGCTGCCTCTGAAGTTTGGCCTAGTTCTTTATCCTTTTGAGCAGTCTCAGAATTCAGCAATATTATTAAGGAGAAGTCAGCATGTGCTTGACACTCTTCATCTCTCCTGTCTCCTAATTCTAGTCATGACCATTGCTTAAAGGATTGTTCATTTCTTTTCTTTTTTTAATATTTTTTAAAATATATTTTACTGATTTTTCACAGAGAGGAAGAGAGAGGGATAGAGAGTTAGAAACATTGATGAGAGAGAAACATCGATCAGCTGTCTCCTGCACACTCCCCACTGGAGATGTGCCCGCAACCAAGGTACATGCCCTTGACTGGAATCGAACCTGGGACCCTTGAGTCCGCAGGCCGACATTTTATCCACTGAGCCAAACTGGTTAGGGCGGATTGCTCATTTCTTGTTTTCTCAAAATCTTCCTCTGTCAGGGTCACATGGAAACCCACACCATAACTGGCAACAGTTCTTAGGGAATAACAGCTGCTCCAAGTCTACTGCAGCTCACCCTGAATAACTGCCCCACTCTGGGATTTTGGCCCATTAATCTCTGTAGTTGCCACAGCTCTACTTTAAAAATATATGATCTTTATAACATAATCTATTTTTTAGCTGTTTTCAGGAGGAGTATTTACCTGCCATCACCTACTACATGCTATCCAGAAGAGAAAGTCAATGTTGTTGACTTAATTTCAAATTTATTACTGTGTAGAAGAATGTGTTAAGTGCTTGTGACAAAAACTTTTAAAAATATAGAAAGATATATATTAAAATAAAATCTTTAGAACTCCACAAGTTACTATTTGAACTTCACAATACTACTATTGGTTTCTTATGTATTCTCTTAGAGACACCTTAATGATATATGTAGTATGCACATATGCACACACATAGATATGCATATGTGTGTACACTCTTTTTTCCTGCATCTGTTCGGCATTTTGCATTTTCTGAATTTTGCTCTCTGTACTGAACAATGTATCTTGCAGAACTTGCTATCCCAGTGCCTTATTCTTTTTAATAGGTACATAGGCTTTTGTTAGCAGTTCATTAACCAGATATCATTGATGAATACTTAAGTGGCTTCACAAATTTTTCTATCACAAACAATAGATAGATAAATATCTCTCTAAAATGTGTAAATAAGGGCCTGGCATGTGTAATTTTTTAAAATATATTTTATTGATTTTTACAGAGAGGAAGGGAGAAGGATAGAGAGTGAGAAACATTGATCGGCTGCCTCCAGCACACCTCCCACTGGGAATGTGCCCGCAATCAAGGTACATGCACTTGATCAGAATAGAACCTGTGACCCTTCAGTCCTCAGGTGATGCTCTATCCACTGAGCTAAACTGGTTAGGGCAAGGCATATGTAATTTTTAACAGCTTTATTTATATATAATGTAGGTGCCATAAAAATCAGCAACTGAAAGTGGTTTTAGTCATTTGTAGAACTGTGCAACCATCGTTGCAATCCGGTCAAAGTTTATCACCCCAAACAGTTCCTTTGAGCCCATTTGTCATCAATCTTCATTCCTATTCCTATAGCCCTAGGCAACTTCTCATCTGCTTTAGGCCTCTATAAATTTGCCTTTTCTAGCAAATTTAATATAAATGAAATTGTTACTATGAAGCCCTTTTTGTCTGGCTTGTCTCTCAGCAAAATGGCTTTGCGGTTCATGCATGTTGCAGCATGTACCCATTGTTTGTTGCTTTTTCTTTCTAAATAAGGTACCATTTTATGGTTATTCTGCCTTTGCTTTTTCACTCACCAGTGTATAGGCATTTGGGTTGTTATACTGGATGTAAGTCTGTGCGGGCATGGATTTTCCTTTCTCTGGTCAACTCTCATTTGGTTTTGTTGTTGCTTTCATCCAGCTCTCCAGGCCTCTACTAAAGGTTATAATTTTAGTCCCATGAGGACTTGGGGAAATGACAGATCCATGACAGTGCAGCGGGTGGTGTGCACGAACTCAGCATTGCTGTGAAGGTTAATTTGTACATGGATAAATAAGGTAAATTCAAGCTTTTCCAGATTTAGTGAACAACGTGTAGAGGTGAGGGACAAAGGAACGATATGATTGATGGTAACAATTATTATTGCTGTTCATGCTTTAGATTCAAGATTTTACAATGTCACAGTCACCTCACGACACTGATTAAATACCACGATTGGAAATGATGAAACTGAGGATCATCGCTACTACTAATTTGCTAAAGATCCCATAGCTAAGATTTCAGAAAGTCAGGCTCTGTACATTGCTGAAGTTTTCAGAGTATTCTCAGTACTTTAATTCATTTCTGAAAAAAAGATTAATAAATTGCAGTGTCTCTTTAGTTGTAGTATCTCTGCTGTTCAAAAAATGTTGTTAAATTGATGAACGCCCAATTGCCTGAGCAATAGCAAAAAAAGTGAGGTAGGACCCTGAGTCAAAATTACGACACAGAATTTATGTTATATAGTGTGCCCAAGTCAATATTAAGCCTTAACAACTACAGAATTCAAGAAGGATGTGGAATATTCTCACTTACAAATGAGAAAATCAACATCCTTGAATAATAAGACGGGGATGGGACTGCACGGCAGGGCTGAAACAGTATTAGAACCTAAAGTTCTAGGAACGCAGTTAAGCATAGTCACAATGTCCTGTCTCCAGTAACAAATTCTTTTTGTGAGGATCTCCATGAGCTCCAACAATATTTAGAAGATATTTTGACATAAGAAATTTCTAGTTTAACAAAGATCTTGAGAAATGTTTTAGCATTTAAGATACTTGGTCAGAAATCCTAGACATTTTAGGTATTTTATTTCTCTAACAGGGTTTGTTTTTTTGGTTGTTTTTTTTTAATATAAATCAATGAAACATCTTTTCCTGTAAATTAAAGTGAAAAAGTTGCGATTTTTGTGCAAGTGCACAAAATCACCTGGGCTCTTGTTAAGAAAGTCCTTGGGAGAGTTGAGAGGGGACTCAGACTATAGCCTCAGGTCCTAATAAAGTGTCAAGGTATGTCCTTACAGTGTTGGAACCACTGAGAAATGTGAGTTCTTACTGGTCTGTAAGCATCCATCATGTTCTGCTTCTTTCTTTTTCTTCTTATATTTTTAACCAGGAATGTCAGGAGAGTCATTTTGTGGTGGCATCAAAACAATCATTTGAAATTGAAAAACACTGGTGTTTTTTCTTTTACAAATGAGCGACCACGGACATTTTCCTTGCTCTCTCTTTGAAATAAGCTGTGATTTAGGGACAGCTGAGGAGGCCAGAATCCAGAAGTCTGCCTCACGGGTCATTTGTTTCCAGTTTCTGGAGTCCTGAGACAATCACCATGATTGCATTCTCACCAAACAGACCTTTTTGTGCTTGTGCCATAACAGTGTGGGCATGCATTAGTCATCCTCTCCAGCTGATACCTTAATTGGCACTCCTGCCTTACCATCACTTTAATTAACAGGAAAGTCATTAGCAACTCCTCTTCCTCCTGACAAGTCCAGGAAAGGGAGAGTGGCACACACTAAAACTCTAACAGATACCACCGCAAACAACAACGAATGAAGTAATGCTGGGAGCAAGTGTCCATATGAAGTAAAGAAAAAGGTCAAAAACATTTTATATTTGACATCTTTAAGTAATAACAGATTTAGGAGAGGAAGGAGGCAAAGTTAATTTCAATAAGTTCCCCCACCGCCCTGCAGGGAAAACATGTTTTTTTTTAAGTTTAGATTTCCTAGATATTGGAAGGTGGATATTTTAGCAACTTCAACTCAATTGATCCATGAGAAACACCCTTGGGGAAAGCATTTGCTCTTTTATCAATAAACACTCCCTAAATTTAGAGGCCAAATGTGAGGGATATGCACCAACTTTAAAGTAATTAAGAAATCTGAACACAATTGGAGAAAATACTTCCATTTTTAGAATTTTAGTTAAGAAGACTATGTTAGACTTCTCCTAATTTTATTTTCACGATTTTAAGCTAAAGCTAAGTATTCCCTTAGCCAATGAAATTTCTCTCTTTTTTCCTTTCCCCTCAGCCGTGTTGATAGATTTTCTACTAATTTATATCCACTTTCTTTCCTTTTTCAAAATATTTTATATTGTGCTTAGTGGCATAAATTGACAATTGATAAATGAATCAATTGTCATCAAATTTTTATTGACAGGTACTGATGATAAGGAAAAATATGAACTTTTGATTCAAAATCCTGGGTTGAAGTCCCATCTTGCTATATTATCTGCTTGTATGATTTCAGGCACTTAATCTCTTATTAACTCCCTCATCTATACAATGGTGAAGATGAAGAAAAAGTCCTGCTTATTATGGTTATTGTAAAAAATTGTATAGAGTATAACAAGATGTTTTAACAAAATTAAGTTATTAAGACCTCTGATGCATATTACACATTATAAGGTACTTGTAATAGTTCATTTTACATCTCAACTTAGCTGGGCTATGGTGCCAGTTGTTTGGTCAAACATTAGCCTGGCTCTTCCTATGTAGGTATATTGTACATGTGACTAGCATTTACAACCAGCAGACTTTAAGTAATTCAGATGACCATGTATAATATCAGTGGGCCTCATTCCATCAGTTGAAGACTTTAAGAGCAAAAACTGAGGTTTCCCAGACTAGAAGGAATTCTGCCTCCAGATGGCAATATAAAAATCCTGCCTGAGTCCCCAGTTTGCCTGTGAGTCTGCCCTACACTTTTAAACCTACCAAACTCCATAATCATGTCAGTGAATTATCTACTATCTATCT
>PVJC01040577.1:0-15765 GCA_004026665.1 Murina feae
GAGGGGGAAGGGGAGAAAGTGGTGCGTGAATGAGTTGAAACTTTCACAGGGACCCCATCCATGGGCAAGACTCAGTCCCCCTTAGCGTTCCAGTTTAACTCCCTTGAAAATGCTACCTTCTAACTGCCACCATGGAATTTTATTTTTTAAGAGAACACAAAGTGTTATTCCCAGGAGGCCTCAGCAGGACAGTGACAGCTGTTGACACAAAGTCCCACACAAACCAGGTAGAATGAGAATAGGTAGCACTCCGAGTTTAGCGCCTTCAAGATTGTCCTCACCTTGTGACTCAGACACCTGTTTACTCTCATGAACGTATGCTAAACATTCAGCCAAACACACACACACACACACACACATACACACACACACACACCCCACACCCCACATACATATTCAAAGTAAGATACTAAATCTCAGAGACTGCATTGTATGAACCATCTGGGACTTTACGACTCTTGGAATATAATCTTAACGGCCTCAGAATTGGTGAGGCATAAGGTTCACTTTAGAATTTGTATTTCACATAATTTTGCAGAACAAAGGTAGTTGCTTTTTTTTCATTCTCAGACTCTTTCAAATTGGGCTCCTCGCACCTCCATGGGGAAAGAAAGACATGGCTGTGGCTTTAGCTAACCAATTGAAAAGTAACCCAGCTTGCTTATAACTCAGATTCTTAATTAAGAATTTTCCATTCAACAGTACTAAAAACTAATTCTTCCAGTAACAACTACACCCACTGCTACATAGCATTCTGTTTCACTAAAGGGAGAAATACTGTACACATTCTAAAAATTGTCAGAAAATATATTTACAGAAAAATATGAAAAGAGCTCTTATAAAACTCATAGGACAAAAGTTTATAACAGCTAAATGGGCAACAGACCAATACCATTTATGAAGAAAAGTAAATAATAAAGTAGAAGTATGTTTAACTTTATAAACACATAAAGCAAAATAAAGCAACAATGAGACATCACTGGTGTCCATAACATTTACAAGTATATAGATAAAAAGTAATTTGCACCCTGAGGAAGTTTCAAAATTATAAAAAATCAAAACTATGTAAATGAAGTAAAATATCTCCCCTAAGCAAGGGCTATAAATTGATTCACATTTAGATAAATTGATTACAGATTCTCATGGGAAACTTTCACACTGAGCAGACTGGATAAACTCTATTTAACAATATCTAGGAATCTTGTAATAAATCCACTGGTTAGGCAGTTAATCTAGTAATGCTCAGTAGATAGACGTCAGGATGAATTCAGCATTTCTGAAAACAAGAAGTTCACTGTGAACAGAAGAAGTAAAAACATCCCTATAAACTTTTATATAAAGGGCAAAGAGCCAAGTAAGAAGTTCATGGAAGTTCTGCTTGAATTTAGCATTCTCTACAGAAAACAAAACAGAATTCACATGGTTATTTCTTAGATTAAATGAATTGGTTCTTCGAGATGTTTCCCCAATACTGTTTAGGAGTTTAGAGTGTAACATATAGTGTATACTTGAAATTTTCTAAGAGAGAGATCTTAAGTATTCTTAACACACACACACACACATACATACACATAGAACACACACAAGGTAACTATGTGAAGTAATGGATATGTTAATTACCTGGATAGTGGTAATTATTTTACAATGTATATGCACATTAGAACTCACGTTGTACACTTTAAATATATATAATTTTTATTTATCAATTATCTTAACTAATAAAAGCGAAATATTAAAATTAACCGTTTCTCTGGGATGGGGTAAGCCACACCCACCAGCCAATCAGAGCTGCTGTATGCAAATTAGCCCAGCCAAGTTGGCGGAGGCTGCAGCCCCGGTGTGTGGCTTCTCCGGGGCTTCGGCCTCTGCCATCTTGGGAGCCTCCCGCCTGGGAAGGCATCCAGTGCCTTGGGCCTGCAGATGCCTTCCCAGGAGGGATCCTGGGTGGGGGGAGGCAGGGATGAGGCGGCCGGACCCCCACGGCCCCAGCCTGGGAGGCCATGGGGTGCCAGCGCCACCCCAGCCTCAGCTTCCCAGGTGGGTGGCCCGTAGGGTCAGTGGGAGCTGTGGCCGGCCTGAAAACTGCCCTCAGCCCCTCACCCAGGCTTGCCACACCCCCTGGGGTGAGGGTCTCCACTGGGGAGGTTGGCCAACTTGCAAACAGACATTGGCCCCTCACCCAGGCTGGCCAGGTACACCAGCAGGTGGACATCCCCAGAGGGGTCCCAGACTGGGAGAGGGCACAGGCCAGGCTGAGGGACACCCCCGCCCAGTGCACAAATTTTTGTGCACCGGGCCCCTAGTACTTTAATAAAGCTGAAAAAATAAAAAAAATAAAATAATTGAGGGGAAATGCCAGGGAAAAGGGAAGCACAGGTGGGGGAACCTTAAAATCCATTTATAAAGTTAACTCAAAACGTTGGCTAAATTCTGACTGTACCTACATCAGCAATACTGTAATAATAGCAAAATCCGTCTTTGAGAACTGAAGAGAGATTTTTATTGTTGCTCTTCTAAACAGCATTTGGAGATCAAGCCCCACTAAATTAAAATATTCTAGTAGCCTATCCTGGCTCCCTATTGATACTTCAGAGGATCCATGCTTAGGAAGAAGACTACATCTCAAAGGGATTCATTCTAAGACTAAAGGCAAAACTGAAATACATTCTCTCTCCAAAAAAAGTGTACAATCAGTCATCTCTGACTTTAAGTGATTAACTGCCTGGTAGAACAAACAGAACATTCTTCAGTGGAAGATAACAGAACCCAGACTCTATGTTGTATTATTCACAGTGTCAATAAACAAGCAAAATTAATAGATGTACCAAAAAAATCAAGAAAGAGAAAACTCAATCAATGGAAATGACCTAGATGTTGGAATGAATCAAAAAGCTAATTCAAAAATCTATAATAAATATGTTTAGAGTCTATAGAAAAAGGTGAATATAGTGATGAAGAAATGAATAATAGCAGAAGAGATTGAGAAACTGCATGTAAGTGAACACTGGAAATCATAGAAATAACAATTTCTAAAATCAGAAATTCTGGAAGGTAGTAACAATAGAGTAAACACAACAGAAGACAGGATCGGCGAATTTGAGACAGGAGACTAGCAATCATGTAAGCTGAAGCATACAAAGAAAACAAAATTACAAAGAACACGGGTATTAAATGACTTACTGGAAGAAACGAGTAATAAAAAAATTTGCAAGCCTCAAGCAACAACATCAAAAACTACACCTAAGCATATCATAGTCAAGCTGCTGAAAACTAAAGATTAAAAGCAAAGCAAACTTAACAGTAGGCAGAAGAATAAAACACATATTAAACAACAGTAAGAAACCCGAGACACTCAGAAAACAGAAAGCTAGAAGACGATGGATGACATCTTTAAAGTGCTAGAGGGGGAAACTGCAACTAACAATCCTATATCAAGGGAATTATCCTGAATGTCAAAAATGAAAACATCAGATTCAACACAATCCCTATCAAAATTTCAACAGCAGATTTTGCAGAAATGGAGGAGTCGAGTTTTAAATTCAAATAGAATTGCAAGGGGCCCAGAAAAGCCCAGCTAGTCAAAAAAAATGACAAAGTCAGGTGTTTTATATTTTCCAACTTCAAAACTTACAGAGTAGTACTGGCATAAGAATAGACTAACAAACCAATGAAATGGAATTGAGAGTCCAGAACCACATCAATACGTTTGTGGCCAATTGATTTCTGACGAGGGTGCCAAGCCCATTCCATAGAGAAACCACAGACTTTTCACCAAATGGTGCTGGGACAACTGAATGACCGATGTAAAAGAGTGAGGTTGAACCCCTGCCACAGACCAGTGGATCGGTAACCTAAGTGTAAGAGCTAAAACTATAAAACTCTTAGAAGAAAACATGGAAGTACATCTTAATTAACTTAGATTTGGCAATGGATTCTTAGCTATTGCACCAAAAACACAAATGACCACAGAAAAACTAGATAAGTTGCACTTTATCAAAATAAAAACTTTTGTTTACCAAAGGACATGACCAAGGAAGTAAAAACCAAAGAAGGGGAGAAAATATTTTCAAATCATATATCTGATAGGATTTTTAAATTTTATTTATTTATTGGCTTTAGATAGAGAAGGAGAAAGAGAAACATCGATTTGTTGTTCCACTTATTTATGCATTAATTTGTTGATTCTTATATGTGTCAAACCCACAACCTTGGTTATCAGGATAACGCTCTAACCAATTGAGCTACCCAGCCAGAGGTGGTGTAATAAAGGTTTAATATCCAGAATGTATTTTTTAAATCCCTACAACTGGGGGGAAAAAAGACAATCAATCTTATATAATTAAAGGCCAATATGAAAATTGACCGAACGGCGGAACAACCAGCACCTATGACACACACTGACCACCAGGGGGCAGACACTCAATGCAGGAGCTGCCCCCTGATGGTCAGTGCACTCCCACAGGTGGGCCTACGGGGAGCGGCCACGGGGAGCAGGCCTGAGGGCTCCCGGACGGCAAGAGGGTGCAGGCTGGGCTGAAGGACGCCCCCCCCCTCAAGTGCACAAATTTTGTACACTGGGCCTCTAGTCCAATTATAAAATGGGCAGCTCTATTGGTTCAAGTGTCATCCAGTACACCAAAAGGTTGCAGTCTCAGGCTTTGACCTGAGGTAACTCTCGTCCTAACCTGTCTCTTGCTGTCACTCTTCCATTCCACTCCAACACTGGCTCCATTATTTCCCTTCCTTCTACCCTCGTTCTGCTGATTGTGGCATCCTGATTTTTTTGGCTTCTCCAATGGCTTCTGCCATCTTTTTTTGAGTCTATCTTCTCGTCATCATGACATTTGTCCAGCTTTCCTGTTTGTTACCTAAGCCTCTGGCGTGTCCCCTGGATGCCCTCCTTAGAATGACCACCACAGGAAGCCCAGCTGGCAGAGGCCCCGGCAGCTCGGGCTCCACTCTGCTCCTTGGTTTTGATACCAAAAGGGCGGGCTCTGGGCATTCTGATCCTGATTTATTATAAAACCATAATACACATTTCCTAGAATCCCTGGCTTGAAAGGAACCCTGAGGCCTCCCACCATCTGAGTTAAAAGCCCTGTGTTCTTTCTATTGTTCTGCCCTGCTGGGTCGTTGTCTTTCAAATATTCGATGGCTGATCTCGTTTCCCGAAGTCTTCTTTCTAATCTCAGCATCTCAGTTCCTTAGCCCCTCTCTCCAGCCTGATTGGCTTCCTCTGAATCAGCTTTATTTAATTACTGCCCCTGTCACAATGGACAGCGGGCAGCATTTTAAAACAATGTCCCAATTATATCCTGGTCGTTTTGGACTGGAACAGGGTTTTATATTATTTATATTCACTTTCGCCTAGCCTTCTCCATGACGCAGACTGGAATCTTCTTAAATACTTTTTCTGGAACCAATACATTAGCTACTTCCTGCTTCGGCTTCAGCTTCACCTCAGATCCAGATCGGGGAGGTGGGTCAGCCAGTGCCACGGTGCCTACCCCGGGCCAGAGCTCCCACTAGGTTCTCTGCAGCAACACACAGATACAACCTCCTGTGTGGGGGCAGCGGATGTGTCCTGAGTGTTTGTGGTCCAGGCACGGCCCTCTGCTGCTAGTTGTACCTCCCAATGCCCCTCGCAGCCACATAGTGCCTGAGACATCCTTAGAGGGAAAACCTTCAGTCCTTGCAGTTGGGGCTTTTCACGTTAGTAGCACGTTTCTTTCCCTGCACAACTGATTGAGTGCCCTCTGTCATTGATGAGATCCCTCCCACCCCAGCCCCACCCCCATTCTCTAGGTAACTGATCCATTCGACCCAGGACACATTCGGTCATCATTTAATTCGCTATTCTAACTGGTCCATGTCTGCCCCCAAAAGATTAAAGAAACATCATCAAACCCTTGCAAATTCTGATTTCACCACGTCTCGTTGCACACGTCCTTATTAGACCTTCATGAAATCAAAAGCCAATTTCGCCTGGTATAAATTTTCTTTCCTCTTTCGAATTCTTGTTATCACTGCCCCTTTTTTACTTTAAAAGCTGTCAAATCTTACTCCAGCCACTTTGGCTCAGTGGATAGAGCATCAACCTGTGGACTGAAGGGTCCTGGGTTCAATTCCGGTCAAGGGCACATGCCCAGATTTCAGGCTCAATCCCCAATAGGGAGTGTGCAGGAGGCAGCCAATCAATGATTCTCATTGATCTCTCTCTCTCTCCCTTCCTTTCTGAAATCAATAAAAATATATATTCTTTTTTAAAAAGCTGTCGAATTTTAAGATCCACATCAAGCTCCTCATTCTGTGCTGTTGGGAAGTCTTCCTCCACTCACCAGGATTAGTCAGGAATTAGTGTGTTTTAATTGATGGTTTATTGTTGTCACTGGAATGTGGTCTCTTCTCTGGGAGGGATGCCACCCCATCCCTGGAACACACTTCTCCATTAGCGTTGCCCTCACCTCCTTTATGGATGAGAAAGCAACCTGCGCCGTCACTATTCCAAGGTCCTGAGAACATAGTATTTCTCCACGAGGAAACAGGAAGAAAAAAAAAAGCTCTCCAGCATGGCTGGTATTAGTCACGTGTCTCCTCTCTCTTCCTGGTAAAGTGTAAAAGCTCCTAAAGTCTCTTTGCTCTTCCTGGAGAGTTTGGTAAAGCAGGACTCGCGTTAAATCCTGGGGAAGCCCATGTTCCCTTTGCGTGGCAGAAACAAGGGCCAGACTGGGATTGGGTTAGCAAGGGTGAGCCTGGAAGAGGGATATCGTAGAATCATTTCATTACGTCACAGACACAGACAAACTTCCAGAGCCGTTCGGCTGAAATGTCTGAGCAGATGAATGAATGAACCCAGTTGCTCAGATTCAAAATCCTTCCCAATCTGCTTAAGTATTATCAGATTCCCACAGAAGGAAACCAGGTGAGATCAAAGGGAGTGACCAAATGATTCTTGAGGCATAAAGTCGACATTTGCGTGAGGCACGGGTACGAGGCCGGGTGGCTGGTGACATCGTGACTGCACCTGGAGATTGAACTCCTGTTTCACTTTGGTGAGGCATTTTCAGCCACAGTTACGGCCAGGTCCTCCCTGATGCCCAGCCTCCAAGGGTGTGGAGTGATGGGGTGCAGGCTCTTCGTGTCACCTTCCCTCCGCCAAGGCCTTATTTGGAAATCCCAAGGTGGCTTAGTGGTGAAAGGTGGCTCAAGTACTTTCCTCTCCCTTTTATTCTCTGAGCCAACATTCAAATGCTCAGCAAGCCAGAGCTGATGTCGCCCCCCGGGGCTGGGCCTCGGAGCCCTGAATATTTATAGGCCTTTGAGAATTCCAAGTGTCAAGCTCAGGTAGCTGCTATTTTTACCTGGCTGCTGTTGGAAGACATACTGGCCATGGTTCACACACTAGAACAGAACTCTTCTGACTGTAATTGCATTGCATGCCAATTTGGAAAATGGAAAACGGTACACCTTTTTCACCCAGCCACTCAACCCCCCCCCCCTTCCCGCACCCCAGTGTGCTCCTTTCCGGTCACTGTCACTCAGGAAGTACCTAATACCTGACTGAAACGCCATGCATTATTGTTGCATGCTTTGAACTATATGTAAATGAGACCATGTAGTATGTACTCTTTCGTACATGGTTGGTTTTTCCCGTCACCGTTAGCCAGGACCGTGTAAAATAATGCTTATAGAAACTTTGCTCATAACAGAAAAATAACTGGAAACAGCGCAAACATCCATCAACAGTAAAATGGATGAATAAATTGTGGCAAAATCTTATAATATT
Source organism: Murina feae (assembly GCA_004026665.1). Taxonomy (NCBI): domain Eukaryota; kingdom Metazoa; phylum Chordata; class Mammalia; order Chiroptera; family Vespertilionidae; genus Murina; species Murina feae. Next base: position 7,787 of record PVJC01040577.1, read on the forward strand.
GTGCTATAATATTGAGTCATAAATACTAACAACTAATAAAAAGTGAATGGCCTGTAGCTATACTAGTATATAGCAACATGGATAAATTATGCAAATGCATAATTTTGAGTGAGAGAATAAAGTCACAGGCAAATTTGCCATTTGATTATATCTACATGAAGTTCAGAATCTGGCAAAATTACATAATGTTTTACTCAGGGCTCACTCTTCAGATATAAAATCTCCAAAGAAAGCAAGGGAATGGCTGGCATAGAATTCAAGGAATTGATTACTGCTCAGCGAGAGAGTCATGGGGGTGGAGGGGAGGGAAGGGGTGGAGGGAGTGCATCTAAGAGGCTCTGAAGGATATTCATGTTCCAGCTGTAGGTTTGAGGGCATGTGCATGGTGTTCACTCGTTGTTGCCCTTCAATATACGCATGTTTCTGGATTCATGCCTTCATGTATGCTGTATTTTAAATTCTTTAAATTGCAGATTCCAAGGACACAAAACCAGATGTTTTAATTCAGTGGGTTAAGATGGCACCAAGAAATCTGAATTTTTTTCAGGTTCCCATGGGGATGCTGATAAGAGCAGTGTGAGGTCCATATTTTAAGTGTTACTTATTTTTCCTGTGGGTTTGAACTCCTCGTCCTTGGAACTTGGGATTTCAAGAAGACCTACCATGTGTTTCAAGGAGGCAGTCGGTAATAAACACACAACTCTTACAAGTCCAGAAATGATCACTTTACTGTACAAAAAGACTAAACATTTACAAAAGAAGATCAAAAGAAGCTGCATTATTAGGTCACCTCAGGAGCGTTGCACAAGAAGGGGGTGGACAAACAACATCAAACATCTCCGTACCACGTCAGTACCGTCCAGAGAGCCCAGTCAACCATTACACCAGGGGCCGGAGTTTTAGTACCTGAAAGTCAACCGTGTGCCCTCTTGTTTCATCATTAGCCTGTAAAACATAAAACCCTGGCGTTTGCACAAACATGACGTTGTTGTCCGTGAACTTGATAGGAATCCAATTTTGTTACAGGGAGGGGAAAAAAGTATAAAAAGATGACATAGGTCAGCTGCCAGTCCATGTCAATGTTAAATCTTTCTAAGATGCGTTAAGTTAGACCAACCAGTCCAGGCAACACTGTTGAATTATTTGAGAGCTCTCCCTTGCAGGTGCTGCTATTCCAAGCATTTTTGCTAGGGCATAATTTTATTTGACATATGTACAGGTCCTGGCACTGTATATACACATCAAGGGACTGCTCCAGGCCGTACACCTCTGTGCTGCTGCCTGTGTTTTCAGGCAGGAAGTTTGCCCTGGGCTTCGGGTCACAGCCAGAAGCTTGGGCAGCCATCTCCCTCTGAGAGTCCACCGTGTCCGGAAGTCAGGACTCAGCCCGTGCTTTCCCTGTGGAATGGAATGAAGGCTCCAGGCTGATAAATAGTGTCTGTGGCCGAGCATTTCCAATGCCAGCTACACTTTCGATTTCTGTGCTTCTACGAGACTGTAGGACCCCCTCATGTTGGCCTTTCTCGCAAAGTAAACGATCATCCCAATGGCGGGGATGATTAAGGAGGACGCACAGTACAGCACGAGGAGCCCGGGAGAGAAATAATCCTCGTTCCCTTCTCTTCCTGGAAAATAACGAAATGGGAGCAATTAACGTCTGCCACACAAAGAGACTGTTTAACTGTCATATCTCCACATGTTCACAGCACATACAACGCGTTCTCTGAAGAGAAGAGAAGCAAAGCAGGAAGGAGGGCCCTCAGGGCCCCACATGAATGTTCCCCTGGGTCACACAAACAGTGGCCTTGGCCATGGCTGGTCAGTGACAGCTGTCAGCTCCCACAAACGCGGAGGCAAACAGAGGCAGCCTCACTTGGAGAACGGAAGGTGGGGCACCACTTCTTGGGGCTCACATGCGAGAGCTAGCCTTGGAGAGGCGAGTTTGCTTTGGGAAATGTAAATATGTACCAAAGAATTAGGACTCTGGTCACCACAAACTGCCGTGACTAACGGCTTAGTGCAAGGAAATCCACGTAACATCTGGAGTGTAATCATAGAGTCCTTGCCAACGGCCTGTACAGAGATATACAGAAAACTATGTCTCAAGTAGGGCATCTTAATGTACATGCTATTCGCCTTCGCCATTCATATCATCTCTTGATAAACTGAAGTTGGGGCTAGTATTGTATTTGAGCACAATCTCTGACCTACAGCTTTGCCAACCGGAATGAGGAGCCCTGATCTGCTTTCATAGCCCATTATACTTCCCTTTCTGGCTCTCGTCACACCTTGTAATTAAACATTTTTTGGTATAACTATCTATTAAACTTGGTTTCTCCTGCAGATTGTAAGTTACTTATTTTCTTTTTTTTGGTCCATCACTGAAGAGCAAGTACCAGGCTCACTGCTTGGAGTAGTTGGCAGCCAATATATATTGACCTTAGAGAGAGGAAGGAAGGGAGAGACAAACAGAAAGAAAGGGAGGCGGAGAGAGAAACATCGATTGGTTGTCTCTCGTATGCAGCCCAACCAAATCTGCAACCCTTTTTGGTGTACAGGATGACGCTCCAGCCAACTGAGCCACCTGGCCAGGACTGCATGTTTTTAGTAGTAATACATTTTTCCTCTCTGTATGCTGTCATTTTGTCGTGTAGTTGCATGTTGAGTACAGAGGGTAATAGCATACAGAAACTAAAATTAGTCCTCTCTCTAATCTACTAAAATGGTCTCACAGCCACAAGCCTATTTGGTATCTTAGCCTTACAAGAACCTCTGCAGCAGACAGCAAGGCGCTGGATGGAGACACCGCCACCTAGGCCTCCGTCTACACCACACCATGTGACCGCACAGGGGTTCCGTGTCTTCAGGTGGCATGTGTGTCCCAGAAGAACGAGTGATCTGACTAGAGGATGCTCAGCACTGGAGGTCACCCAAGTAGAAAAGAATCGCAAGGGTCAGGCTGGGAAGTCAGTTTTCAAGTTGTTAAGATTTTTCCCCTGCACCCTAACCATAATGATAATCGCCTTTTTCCTACTTTCCCTCACTAGAGCAGATCTAACTCGCCCAAGTGGAAGGCTCAGGTTTTAATGGGAAGTCATTCTCATGATTGTGGTTAGGCATCAATGCCAATGGCATGTGGGGCAGTGGTATTTCTGCTCCTATTGTTTCCTCTTAAATTTAATAAACATTAGCCTTTGCCTTCAGTTTTCCCCCCGAAGCATCTGCAGTAAAACACAGATTTGCTGCTAAGTTGCTTCCCAGAGTAGCGTTCCAACACTGTTTCCATTAGCTGCATAAACACTGAAAATCCTAAGGGCTCCCAACTATTTCTGTCACTGGAATACATTCAAGCCAAAACAAAACAACATTCATTTTAAACCTCAGATAAATACAGGGGGGAAGTAGTTCAAAATACCCAGAAAAAAATCAGGTTCTGTCTCCATTGATGTGTCATTATTTTAAACCATATTTAGCCCGGGACCTGAATTCCTGAGTGCCCAACATGCTGTCATCATTAAGTAATAAGTGAACATGGCAAATACTTAAATTACTAATTTTGTAGAACAATTAGAAAAGACAGAAATAGCTTTAGAAAGCAGAGAAGCTGTGATTTGTCTTTAAAGAGTATTGTTAACCAAATTACAAAAGTGTTAGGAGTCTGATTCCCTGGGGCTAGGCTTAATGGAAGGCGGATGCAGGTATGGAGGGCTGAAGGAAAGAGAAATGCATGCAGGTCAACCTACTCATAACTGAGATCTCAATCCATCCAGACTCATCCCCAGCCTCACTGGAAACTCTGATCACATACACCCCGTGTCATCCTCAGTGACCCAGTACAGGGTGAATGTTCCATTCTTTAACACATAGTCCTTCATTGACCAGATTAACTCTTTCAGGACAATCACTCAGGTGGATGACTAAAGGTCTTACATGTAATTGTGACATTTTCCCCTTCTTTAACATTTCTAGATGGGTGTATTGATATTGTCGTGTTTCAAGGAGGTACTATGGAGACAGAAAACAGAATGGTAAGGCCTGCAGTCTTGAGAGTTTGGGCCAGATGAGTAAATTTACCTGTTATCTGACCTAGGTTCACATTCCCTTTCCATTCACAAGTAGTTGCTAACTCTGATGGCCAAGTGCCCGGGGCTCTTAGGAGAGTTGCATTTCTTTGCTATCCCATTCACTCCAAGTAGGGTTTCCACTCCACAGCTGGGAGTTCATTGGCACACAAAGCAGTGGGAGATGGATGAGGAAAGTCTGGCTTATTCTGCTCCCACCAGTAAGACCAACAAGTATTCCTGTTGAGTGGTCATTGAAGGGTCAAAAGAATAAGGAGCCCCTGAAGTTCCTCTGCTGAGACCACTGCCCGCTCCCCGCCCCTCCTCCATCAGAATGAAATAGAATGGACAAGGGGCTGGGATGTTTAAGGAGACAATTCTATAGACAGAGATTCATAAAAGTGGTTCTGCATCAAGATGGCCACTCCTGATTGTTATGATTATTATCTGAAAAGAATTAATCCAGAATGGGCAGTTTTTAGAGAATAGAGTTCTCTTCTATTAGGAAGGAATCGGATCTGGCTGGAACCCTCCTCTTCCCCCTGTGTCAGTTCCAACTTTCTCGGAACCCCCTGGGGAAGGTTTAGAAAATACGTTGAAACACTTAAGAGACACAAGACCTCAGAGACCAGTGCCAAGTTGTGAACTTTGAGAAGAGCAGATGGGAACTCTGCACTCACCAAAGATTCATGTCAACTTCCTGGCCCAACTCCATAGGTGGAGCAGCTGTGCACTATTATCTCGGGAAGCATTAAGAAATGAACACTGTCAACATGGAGCTCTGTTCTGGCCAATTCATTCATCTCACTAGAAATTCTGTACTGTCCACCAAAATTCAAACCTATCATTAACATTTCTGAAAAACAAGACCAAGACTCTAACCTTTCACATCAAGGGTGATACTTCTGGACTGCAAGCCACGCCCATTTTTAGATTCACATTCGTACACTCCCGCATCCTCTAACTGGGCCTTGTGGATGGTGTATGCGCCTTCGATGGACTGGAGCACGGTGTCCCCTGACTCAGCTTTTTTCTTCAGGATTATCCAGGTTTTGGGGACATTTCCACATGTACAGGAGATAATGACAGTGTCTCCTTCCTTGACGCTCTCAGAAGGAGAAGCTGTAAGTTGCATGTCTTTTGGAGTAACTGTAAAGAGAATTTGAGAGGCAACTCTGATTGGGTGAAATATGAACCACTTCTACATTAAGTTCGTAATAGCAACATAGCTGTGGAGGAGCTATATGTGCTTACTGTTTGCATGTTTAGAGGAGAGAGTAAAGATGTCAAGGTTGTAAAAGGTCGTGTTTTTAATAAGAGAAAACATTTCTTATGCTTCTCACCTGCCCCTTAATTCTTCACCCAGCCTAGCCAAAAGATGAGTGTTGTATAAATAGCTACAGAATTCCAATGTGAAAAAGAGCCCTTTTTTGGTTGCATTGTTGTGTAACCAAAAAGGTTTGTCCTTCCTTGAAAGACAAAGGCCTTTATGGGCTGCATCCTCTCAGATCAAGAAATTCAGCTGTGCAGAGATGGCTTTCTTCCCATCCTTAACAACCGCAACTACCATTTCCTAAGTGCCAGGCACTGGGCTAGGTCCCTGACATTGCGAATCTCTATGATGACATAACCCAGGGAGGAGGTCCTCTAGCACCATTTCATAAGTTTATCTGTTTTTCTGATTTGATTTGAGATTCTGTCCTCAACCCAAGTGACAGTGCCATGACATCTATCCTAAGGGCTTTCTTTAAAGTTGTGCATTATCCTTCCAAAGTTCTTCCCTAAAAATACGAATTACTACTGAGATGAGGTAACAAGAAAGTCACCAATACCTTAGTGGAAATAATACCAAGAAAATAATACCAAGGAGTCTGAGAGCTCCAGTGAAGAAAAGGGCTTGGACCCCAAAAGGGAAAGTATGGAGAAAAACTCCAAATTGATCACTTTATGGTTTTGCCTAAAATTACCTATAGCTTCAATCTGTCAGCTAGGAACTATTTTGTTCTCAGTCTTGGATCTCTGCCCTGGAGAGAGGCTCTGGATCTGATAGGTTAACCCACTCTGGTGTTTCCATGCCATCAAACTGAACGAAAGGATGTGGTCACTGCTATTCTTAATCTCAGCGTTTGCCAAAGATTTAAGTGCCCTTTAGGCTTCTTAGCAAATATTAGCAGGCACCTTGTGAGATTACCCCTGAGAGTCCAATTCAGCCAGATATGGTGGCTTTAATCATAAGTAATTTTCAACTGCATACATATGTCTTCTTATTCTTATTTCAACACCATAATCATTGCCTCATCAGTGTAATTGGGATTCCTGGTATGGTTCCTGGAGCTGGCAGTCCATGTGAGGTTAAAAAGAGTTTTAGAATAAGAGACTTGGCATGATTCATGAGACAGTACTATTCCAGGCATTTTCCTTGCATAGGAAACATTGTGAGCACTTAAAAACCCTCAATACATTTGTTTAGTAGAGATTTTGTTTTCAAAGAGGACTTTGAGTTCATCTTGTTTGGGAGTCTCTGTGCTTCCTAGACTTCCATGTCTATTTCCTTAACTGGATTAGGGACGTTTCCATCATTATGTTTCAAATAAATTTTCTATTTCTTGCTCTCTCTCTTCTTCTTCTGGCACCACTCTGATACAAACATTGATATGCTTGAAGTTGTCCCAGAAGCCCCATATACTCTTGTTTTTCTTAGCAGTTTAGTTACCTACAAGGGAGTTATCATAAGGTTGTAAATTGATTTCTCAATAGAAACTTTGCAGGCCAGAAGAGATTAGCATAAAATATTCAGAGTGATGAAAAAGCAAGGACCTACAATCAAGATTACTCTACCAAGCAAAGCTATCATTTAGAATGAAAGACAGATAAAGAGCTTCCCAGACCAAAAAAAAAAAAAAAAAAAGCTAAAGGATTTCATATCCAGTATTAAAAGAAATGTTAGCGCATCTTCTTTAAGAAGAAGAAGAAAATATAAAGTCAAAAATATGAATAATAAAATGGTAATAAATACCTATCAATAATTACTTGAAATGCCGTGGAGTCAATGCTCTAATCAAAAGACATATGGTGGCTGAATGGATAACAAAATAATACCCTTACATATGCTGCTACAAGAGACTCCCCTCAAATCAGAAGACACATACAGACTGAAAATAAAGAATGGAAAAAGATATTTCATGAAAATGAAAACAAACAAATAAAAAAAATCCAAAAAGCTGGAGTAGCAACATTTATACCGGCCAAAATAGAGTTTAAGATAAAGGCTATAACAAGAGACAAAGAAGGGCCCAGCAATTTCACTTGTGGGTTTTTATCCAACGAAACCCCAAACACTACATGGAAAAAACATATACATCCATAGTTTATTGCAGCATTATTTGGAACAGCCAAGATATAGAAGCAACCTAAATGTGTACCAACAGATGAATGGTTAAAGAAGTTGTGGATATATACAATGGACTATGACTGAGCCATAAAAAAGATTGAAATCCTATCATCTTCAACAACATGGATGGACATACAGAGAATTGTGCTGAGTGAAAGAAATCAGACAGAGAAAGACAAATTCCAGATGTATATGGAATCTAAAAAATCTAAACTAATAAAAGCGAAATATTAAAATTAACCGTTTCTCCGAGACAGGGTAAGCCACGCCCACCAGCCAATCAGAGCGGCTGTATGCAAATTAGCCCAGCCCACATGGCGGCCGCCACTCACGGACCTGAGTAAACAGCCCTTTCCATTGTGGCAGGAGCGAAAGTGAAGCTGCGCCCCTCAGCTCAGCTCCGATTAAACTGCCTCTAGCGAAACACAGCTTTTTGAAACATTGTAACAATCATAGAATCCTCCGGAGCTGAAGGAAAGAGCAGCTCCGGCCTAACCAGTAAAAGTAACAATTGTTTCATTATAGAC
>PVJC01040578.1:0-15735 GCA_004026665.1 Murina feae
GGGGCCTGCGAGGGGACTTGGGCTGGGGGCGGGGCCTGCGAGGGGACTTGGGCTGGGGGCGGGGTCTGGGACGGAGCAGAATTTGCGGAAGGGGATCAAGTGAACTTCGGAAGCGGCCAGAGGAAGCCGGGGGCCAGCCTGGGGGCGGGGCCTGGCTGGGAAGAGGCGGGGCTTTGGCGTAGAGCTCCGCCCCGCGAAGTGGCCCGAGGGTCTCCGGGTTCTGACCGCCGGCCCCGCCCACAGTGTCGGTGGGCTCCTGCCAGGGGAACTGGACTGCGCCGCAGGGCGTCATCTACTCCCCGGACTTCCCGGATGAGTACGGGCCGGACCAGAACTGCAGCTGGGCGCTTGGCCCGCCGGGCGCCGCTCTGGAGCTCACCTTCCGCCTCTTCGAGCTGGCGGACCAGCGCGACCGCCTGGAGCTGCGCGACGCGGCCTCGGGCAGCCTGCTCCGCGCCTTCGACGGCGCCCGCCCGCCGCCGACTGGGACGCTGCACCTGCGCGCCGCTGCGCTGCTGCTCACCTTCCGCAGCGACGCGCGCGGCCACGCACAGGGCTTCGCGCTCGCCTACCGTGGTGAGGCCCCGCCCCACCCCCCTGGGCCTGCCCCCCAGCCACGCTGCCTCACACCCCTCTCTACAGGCGTGCAGGATGCTTCCGAGGACCCGGTGCTTCCCAAGGGCTCGGCCCAGACCCCTGCAGTGCTCCCCGACGGGACCAACGTGAGCTGCAGCCCCCGGCCTGGGGCTCCGGAGGCCACAATGGGGGGTGAGGCAGGAGCTTGAGGAGGGCGGGAGTTTGGGAAGCAGCGCTCTTTGGAGCCCTGTCCTCACCGCACCTGTGTGCCCACAGCCCGGGTCTTCTCGACGGTGATGGCCATCTCAGTGTTGCTGCTGCTGCTGCTGCTTCTGTTGCTACTGCTGTCGCTGCTACGCCTGCTGCGCCGACGGTGCGCACGCTGGGTCAGGGCCTGAGGGTGACCCAGCTGGGCAGTCGGGCACCTGATACTTGATGCCTCGGTGCCCAGGCGCGTGGTGGGGGACTGGAGTGGGGATGGGGGGCGGCGGTCTGGTGGGAAGCTGGGACCCAGATGAGGAATGGAGCTGAAACTCCTAGGTTCTTGAGGGACCTTGGGTCTACATAGGAAAGGGAGCCTGGGCTCACAGGCGAAGCAGGATGCTGGAGGTGAGACTGGTTGGGTCTTTGGCTGATGTGTGCTCCCTCTCTAGGAGCTGTCTACTGGCTCCAGGAAAAGGGCCCCCGCCCTCGAGGCCTTCCCAGGGCTCTGGGAGAAGTTGGGCTGTGTGGTACCGCCGTCCTGGAGGGGTGGCACTGCCCTGCCCCCCTGGGGACTCCCAGGCTGAGGGTCTAGCCTCCACTTACCGCCCCCTGAGCGCCTCCAGCCAGAGCTCCCTGCGTTCGCTCATCTCTGCTCTCTGACTCAGGACCCGCAGGGTCCATTGGATCCTCCAACAGTGTGATGGACACCTGAGACTCTATGCCGCACGCTAGCTTGGCCTTCCACTTTTTAAAGGGCAGCTCTGCCTCTGTTCATCTCTCAGAGGCCATACGTCGGACAGGAAGCATCTGGTGCTATTATTGGGAACTTGCCTAACTCTAGGTGTCCAGATGGTCCAGGCCAAATGGCGAGAGGAATCGGCTCCCCTCCTCATGGACCCCGATAGGAGCTCTGATTGCAGGGGACCTTGAGCCCCTCTGGGGGTAGTCCTGGACTGCTGGCCTAAGTGAAATGTGAGGGGTCAACAAAAGTGGCCAAAAGACCAGACAGACTTTGAATAAAGGACCTATTTTGGTACAGGGCTCTACAAATTCTTAAGTGGTGGGAAATCATGTTGATGACACTGAAGCAAAGGGTTGGGTGTATCCATGCAAATTAAGGGCGTTCCACGCAGTTTCTGGGAGCCAGCTGAAACGCAGAGGGCTGAGGAACCGCCCCGGCGGAAGGATGGGTGGGCGTGGGGGCCGGGGGGAGAGGCAGGCTGTGAGCCAGATTAAGCGGAAGAACAGATGCCTTCCTGGGCCCCACCTTAGTATGAAGCCAAGCAGGGAGTGACCTTTCTTCCCTGGCTACTTGCCCTCTTTCCCCCCCCCCCCCTTCATTTCCTGCTGTCCTGGGCGTGGCGGAAAGTGTACATTGTGGGCCATAATAGAGTGAGTTTTGTTGGCTCGAAGACTGTCCACAGGGCAGGGCCTCTCCCAATGGCGCTGGAACGTCAGGAACTCCTGTCGGTGCCTGGACATCTCAGCGCGCCTTGCGCGCCAGGCCTGTGGGTAGATCATCCCTGGAGTGCGGAGTGCCGGCTCTAGACCTGACCTGTCCGAACCGCCCGGGTTGGCAGCACCTTGGACAGAGCCCAGGCTGCGGGAGGGTGGCGTTGGGTGTGGGGCGGTGCTGGGGAGGGTGGGCGCCCGAGGGTGCGCTGACCTGGGAGTAGTTCGGAAATCCGGGGCGCGCACTGCGGGGGGACGTAAAGCGCTGGGGTCACTCCAGCAAAGCCACCGGGACCCAGACCTTTGGGTCCCAAGTCAGCAGCCACTCCAAGCAATTGAGACGGGCACCGCATGTGCTATGCTAAGAGGGTGATGGCCCGGGAAGCCTCGGGGCGGGGCCTCCCCCACCAGCTGCACCTATTGGCTCTCAGAGCGGCTAAGTCTGGAGCTCGGCGCGCGAAACGTCGGTGGGATGGAGGGGGTGGTTAGCTGGGGCGGAGCCTTGCGTCCCCTCCCGCGTCCGGCCGCACCCTTCCTCGGGCTTCAGAGGACTCCTGGTCGCGGCTGCAGCTGCCGGCGAGCTGTCCCTGCCGGCGCCTGCACGGGCGGAGCGGGCCGCACTGCGCTCCGCTCGGGCGGCCAGCGCGCTCCCAGCCTCCGCCCTGACGCGGGGGCGCAGGGCCCGCGCTTGCGCAGCGCAGGAGGGGCGCCGCGGGGACCCCCGGGCCGGCGCGTGCGCGCACCGAGCGCTGGCCGTGGGCAGGCGCAGGGATGAGCCTCGCGCCGCTGCGGCTCCGCTGAGGAGGCCCGGGGTTCGGAGGCGCGCGGGCCGCCCGCGCTCGGCCGGGCCATGGCGTTCCTGGCCGGGCCGCGCCTGCTAGACTGGGCCAGCTCGCCGCCGCACCTGCAGTTCAACAAGTTCGTGCTGACCGGGTACCGGCCAGCCAGTAGCGGCTCGGGCTGCCTGCGCAGCCTCTTCTACCTGCACAACGAGCTGGGCAACATCTACACGCACGGTGAGCTGCGCCCGCGTCCCATCCCCGCGTAGCTCTGCCTGCGCCGGGCCGGCGGCCGGAAGGCCGAGGAGCGCCCCAGTGACCAGATCCCGGGCTGCCCCGGCCCTGGCACAGCCAGGAGCCGCGGTGACAAAGCTGCCATTGTCCCGGACGGCGCTACCTGCTTCCGCCATCCCGGCGGGGCCCCGGGGCAGGCAAGGGCAGCTGAGTGGGGAACCGAGTCCACTTAATCCCTCTGAGCCCCAGGGAGAAGCAGCCTGGTGTACAGCTCCTTCGTAATCCCGGCCCCCTGCGCATCTCCCCGCCCCTTTCCCCGCTCCTGCCTGCACCAGTCCGGACCTGGGTGCTGGGTGTCGACTTGGGACCTGAGTGTTGAGTTGGGCAAGAATTATCCAGGGGCAAAAGCCAGGCCCCGGCCCCTCCCGGCGCAGCCGCCCTGCCACCCCATCAGAACAGCCCAGTGTTTAGGGCTCCGCCCGGTGGCAACACCTCCCCCCATCCACCCCGCCCCACAGGCGTCGGGGCCCCTCCTCCGCGGCCGTGGAGCTGTGCTGACACAGCCTTGTACGCCCTTGGCCTGTCCTGGCAGAGAGGGCCCCTGAGCAGGCTGGGCCCAGACTTGGTATCTATCCCACTGGGGGACTGTGGCCTGGCCAGACGCTGCCGATAGTGGGCAGTCAGCGGCCTCAGCCTGCAGTGCCCACTTTTGACCCCTGTGAGGGCAATGATAGCGTGCCACCAGGGAAAGGTAGGACGCCTGGGCTGGGAGGAATTGAGCTCCCAGAAGAGGTGCTTGGGGAGATGGAACAAACTCCTTTCTGCCCCCTTTCCCAGCCTTGCCTAGCCCCTTTTGAAAGACAGAAAGGCTCAAAGCCCTCATTTGTCTGGTCACTTATGAAGAGGACATGGGGTTGGGAGGAACCAGCGAAGTTGCCCTGGGAGCTGGTATCATTGCCCACGTGTTCTTTTCAGAACTCAGCTTGAGTCACGCCTCCTTCTGGCTTCTGCTGACACATAGAGGGCAGGTTGGGGGTTTGGGGCCCCTTGCTTTCTGGGGAGGTGATGTAATGTGGCTGCAGGGGTGAGAACAGCGTGGGAGTTAGAATGCCTGGGCTCTCTCCTCCTCACCTGGGACAGTTTACTCAGTTTCCTCACCTGGAAGTGGGGATAATGAGCTCTTCTACTTCCAGAACTATTGTGAGCCTGCTGAGTAAGAAAGGTGCCGAAAACCCGGGGCCTGCCTGTCCCAGGCCTGGCGATAGTTGTCTATCACTGTTGTCAAGACCTGCCTTGCTCTCATTCCTTTCATGTTGTCTCTAGACTGGACTCCCTGAGGACATTACCTGTCCTCTCTGCTGAAGCTGTGTGATGGATAACTGTTTCCCTCCCCCAGGGCTGGCCCTGCTGGGCTTCCTGGTGCTGCTGCCAATGACCATGCCCTGGGGTCAGCTGGGCAAGGATGGCTGGCTGGGGGGCACACACTGTGTGGCCTGCCTGGCACCACCTGCAGGCTCTGTGCTCTATCATCTCTTCATGTGCCATCAAGGGGGCAGCCCTGTGTACACTCGGCTCCTTGCCCTGGATATGTGTGGGGTCTGCCTCGTCAACACCCTCGGTGAGCCAAAGGATGGGGTGGGGGGCTAGAAGAATGGAAGCTGGGGGGCAACTGGGGAGGGGGCAGCAGGGGACACTCACATGAAAGGGCAGGCAGTCCCCAAACTGATGTGCCCTCTCCTGCCTCTCTCCTCTGTGCAGGGGCCCTGCCTATCATCCACTGCACCCTGGCCTGCAGGCCCTGGCTGCGCCCAGCTGCCCTGGTGGGCTACACCATGCTGTCAGGTGTGGCTGGCTGGAGGGCCCTCACCGCTCCCTCCACCAGTGCCCGTCTTCGAGCTTTTGGTTGGCAGGCTGGTGCCCGCCTCCTGGTATTTGGGGCCCGGGGAGTGGGACTGGGCTCTGGAGCTCCAGGCTCCCTGCCCTGTTACCTGCGCATGGATGCCCTAGCACTGCTTGGGGGGCTAGTGAACGTGGCCCGTCTGCCAGAACGCTGGGGACCAGGCCGCTTCGACTACTGGGGCAATTCACACCAGATCATGCACCTGCTCAGTGTGGGCTCCATCCTGCAGCTGCACGCTGGCGTCGTGCCTGACCTGCTCTGGGCCGCCCACCACGCCTGTCCCCCAGACTGAGCCATGACCCACACAGAATGCCAGCTGCCCAGTCTTCTAGGGCCAACACCGCCAGGCTTCCCTCTTTCTGCTGGTCTGCAAGGGACTGGCTCCTTGGATGCCTCCCAGCTGTTCACCCATCCTACCCACACCTCGGAGCTCCAGCTTCCTTCCCCACCTTCTTCCAGGGCAGTGTCTTCCTGTGCAGCTAGAAGGAAACCAGTTCTTCTAAGGGCCTGTTTACCCTCTATGACCTGTGAGGGTTGGGCCAGAGGGATGTTGGGGTCTGTCTTGCTCTCATGGCTGGAGTCCTGCCAGCCCAGAGCCATAGCCCCACCCTGCCCCTTCTCAGACCCTCACATAAGGTACCTCATGCGTGGCTGGCCCGGACACCAATCTGCGGTTCCTCCATCTTCTGGCCCTGCATGCCAGCCCATCCAGCAACCTCAGGCTCACCCATCCCTTCTTCCTTCTGTCCAGAATGGAGTGAGGGGTTTGGACAGCAGGACTATCCATTTTTCCCAGGACCAAGGGGCAGGAGGACTGCTGCTGCTTTTCCCAGGCAACTGGCACTGATGTAAAGAGCTGAGTGGCCCTGGACCACTGGGCTAAGGGCCCACCCTCCACCTTGAGTGCCATGTTCTGAAGGTTCAACCTGCCCACCGGCGACACCCTGCTCAGGAAATCTCTGGCCCACACAGCGTGGGGCTCCCCGCTCAATGTGCTGGCCTGGGACTCTGCAGCCAGCCTCAGCCTCAGCCTCAGCCCATCCCAGGGCCCTCAGACCCTGGGCGACATCAATAAAACAGGCAGGAAGTGCTGTGTTGCCATGCAAGCAAGCTTGGGTGCTCCCAAGATTCAGATATCTTTTATTAGACATGGCCAGGCAGAAGGAACCACTGGGGTGCCCAGAGGGACCCCAGCCTCCGGGACGGGGAAGGAGTTAGGTTAAAAGCACCAAGGCTGTGCGACGGGCTCAGGTTGGGCCCAGTGAGTCCTCAAACAGGCTGAGGAGGTTCCGAGGCTCAAAGGACGGGAAGGAGCCGGGAGGGGACTCTGAGTCAATGTCACTTAGGTCCAGGTCGTCCCTGGGGGGAGGGAGAGAGAGAAATGACATTCAAGATCTGAAAGGGCCCTCCCACCTCCCTGCCTCTGACCCGGGCTTACCCACCTCAGTGTTTGCTTGCTCTGGGGAGTGGAGGAGGTGCTCCTGGCAGTCCTGGCCAGGATGGCCCCTGGAGAGAACGAGGGTCTGCACGGGGAGGGCAAGACAAGCAGGGTGTCAGAGCGGTGGGGAGGCTGTGGGAACAGCACAATCAACCCTGTCCCTGTGTAGGTTCCTACGGGACACAGGCCATGGAAGTGTGGTGCCCTTTGAAGGAATCATTCACACAACTTTGAAAGTCTACCTGATCACACTCAGAGTCACCGACTCCCTTTTCAGAACACATGGGCTTTTACTGAGCTGGCTTTGAAGTGAACTTGTGGTAAATGAAGCTTATTTTGCACTTCACTTCTGCTATAAAGTGTCCCTATGACAACAGGGTGACACTTTCTTTTTTTTAAATTTTCACCTGAGGATATTTTTTTTTATTAATTTTTTTTTTTTTTTTTTTTTTTTGAGAGAGAAAAGGAAAGAGATGTTAAAGAAACACCCACAGATTGCCTCCCATAGGCACCCTGACCAGGGATGGAACCTGCAACCTATTATATGACTTGACCAGAAGTCAAAACCATGACCTTTCGGGATATAGTTTTGTATACAGGACAACGCTCCCACTAACTGAGCCACCCAGGACCACAGTGTGCTGACATTTCCTAAGGAAGGGTTAATGGTGTGATTTCTCCCGAGAACTGTCAGCCCTGAGCATGTGGTTTTCCTTTGCCACAGTTTCTTAATTATAGCCTCTCCCTGGCCACCAGGCATCTGGGACCAAGGAATTCCTCCCAGGATGGGAGCTCGTCAGGCTCTGGGAACTTTGTCCCCTGAAAAGGACAATGCCTTGTCCTTGGGCACTGGTGGCCTGCACTGCGGTTGGAGTGGCACCACCTGCCTCTCCCTAGTGTGGCAGTGCCCTAAGTGTGAAGTTCCATGTTCTGAGCTCAGAAGAAACAACTGCATTCAAATCAGGCCAGGCTGTACTCCCACCAGCCTTGGTGCCCTTCCCAGGGTATGATGGGGGCCAGGTTTATGGGAGGGGTCCCTGTTCACCACTAATCCCCATGGAGCCTGGCCTCTGTATGGGGTCTGGCCACGCGGACAGCCCATCTCCCCACCCCCGCCCAGCAGTCCTGCTCTCACCCACCCTATGCTGTCGTCATCCCAGTTGCTAGAGTGGCTGCTGTCCAGGAGGAAGCTGCAGGGCGGCGAGCCGGGCGGGGTGGCTGGAGGCCTCAGGGGCTTTAGCCAGCTGGCAGGGTGAGCCAGCCCATGCCAGAGCCAGCACAGCAGGGCAAGCAAGGCCTGTGGGGACAGGGGCAAGAGAGGCTGGGCAGAATCCAAGGCCAGGAAGCAGGGTCGTCTGCTACCTGTACAGGCTTACCTGCCAAAGGGCCCACCCTCGACTCAGGGCTTCGGCAGCCATGCACCACAGGACGCTCCAGGGCTGTGGCTGCCTGAGCACAGGGAGGGCCAGCAGGGTCTCGGCTGTGGCCCGCAGCTTGGGATCAGGCTCCAGCATCATGATGAGGACAGACCGCAGCTCAGAAGACAGGCCTGTCCACAGGGTAGGATTATGTCAAGGGTGACTGGGCTCTGAGCCCAGCAGTCTCCTCACAGCCGACTGTTCCCTCACACAAGCCTGTAGCACCATGTCCTCTCCCATCCTTAACCCCCCACCACTCACCGGCAGTGAATTCAGGGGGCAGGTAGCCCTGGCGCAGCTGCTGCCAACCCTCTCCACCATGGGGCAGCTCCATGTTGCATGCCACTTCCAGGATGGTGAGACCCAGACTAGGGGGGAAGGGGAAGGAGACGGGGACAGAAGACGGACAAGGTCAGCCTTGGGCCCCAGAGCCCAGAGCCCCAGGATGCCCCTCAAAAGAGGGTGGAAAAGAGCCACTGTCTTCTACAATGAGCCAGGCAGGTGAGGAAGGAGTGGCTGGAGGCCCTGAGAAGGCCCAGCAGAGCCACTGAGGGGAACACATTCATGAAGCATGGACCCCATGTTCAGGGAGCCCACAAACCACTGCAATTGAGTCCTCCTGGCACCCCCACCAGACAGACACTATGGTTACTAGTGTTACTATCAGGATCCCGTAGATATGGCTGGATAGACTGAGGCAGAGCAATGGTTACTGACATGGACCATGGAGCCCAGGGCCTGGTCTAGTCCCAGCTTCACCCCCTGCTAACTGTGGACTCTGGGCAAGTCCCTTACCCCCACTGTGCCCATTCCCCTATAAATGGAGTAATAGTAGTCCCTCCATGGAGAGGTGGTAAAGAGATGGGTGAATCTAGTAAAGTAACTCCAGATGATCTGCTTAGACAGCCTGACTGTAGACTACCCTCAACTAGAGGGTGGTGGCTTCGCCCCCTTGGGCCACTGTCTCCCAGCCTGAGGCCAGATCTTCCTGACTTTGGGCTGGGATGGCATTTCCCTCCCTCTGCGGACTGCACCCCAGGCATGAAGGGCACCCCTTGGCCCAGCCCTTACCTGAACACATCGGCTGCTGTCCCATAGGAGCCCTGCAGCAGCTCGGGGGCCATGTAGCGGGGGTCTCCCTCCTGGGCCTCACCAGCTCCAGACTTATCCAGCTCCACCAGCAGCCCAAAGTCACCCACTTTGCAGCGGCCCCGGGACCCCAGGAAGATGTTGGCAGGCTTGATGTCAAGGTGGACCAGGCCTTGGCCATGCAGGTGGGCCAGAGCGAGGAGGGTATCCCGCAGGTAGCCCCAGACCTGGGCCTCAGGCAGGCCAGTGCCCCAGGCCTCACAGTGCTGCTGCAGGCTGGGCCCGCACAGCTCTGTCTGCAGGTACAGGATGCCGCCCTCCTCCCAAGCTCGCTCCAGCCGCACACAGCATGGGTGCTGCCCCACCTTCTCATGGCCGCTGACCTCAGCCAGCTTTCGGGCCCGGTCCTTGGGGCCCCGGAACGGCGACATGGAACGCTTTATCGCATAGAGCTGGCCGTCTTCCTTGGAGCGCACCTGGAAGGGAGACAGCACCTGAGGGTGGGATGGGAAGTAGCGCAACCATTTAGCAGAACGGCAGGTTCTATGAGGATTTCACATGTGCGGCAGGGGCAGCATGCATCCGCCTTCGAGACCCTGCCCATGCAATAGCAAGGCCACACAGCCCTCTCCCCAGGCCAGGAAGACAAGAGGCAGGGCACACCTCTAAGTGCCAAGGGCTTCCCAGCTATTGTCAAATAAAAAAAGCCGCTTCAGAACAACACGCAGTGCGACCCGCTGTGTAGAACACTAATTGGTTTGTTTCTACACGGCCAGTTCTAGAGAGGTACAGAGAGAGTTCCGGAAGGAAGGGTGCCCACCTGAGAAGCCCAGCGGTCTCCTCTGGAAGAAGAGCTAAGCTCGGGGCCCCCGTTATTTGTAGCGCTTGTGTAAGGAACACTACCATTTTAAAGGAAATGTAAATTATTGGAAAACATGTTTTAAGGAAAAAAAAAAGTGGCGTAGAGTACAGCCTAAGTATCTGCGGCCCGGGGGTGGCAGGGGGCAGGGCGTGCACTGCACTCGGGACCAGGCAGAGCTTGCCAAGAACAGCTGGCTCCAGGGTGGGAGGAGATGGTAGCCAGGAGCCATTGCCAGGCTCTGGACAAAGGGAGAGTGTGCACTGAGGGGTTTATAAGAAAGCAGCCAAATCCAACACTGAGGAGGGGTCTCTCAGCCCAGGAGAAGTGGGCTGTCAGGAGAGAAGGGAAGCAGGCTGTCCAGGACACTGTCCCATCCAGGCAGAGGGAGGGAGGCAGGGGGGCACCCCCAGAGAGGCCCATAGCACCGTCAGCCCACTCACCTTGAAGACCTCTCCATAGGAGCCACGGCCCAGGCGGCCAAGCCTCTGGAAACTCTGCTGGAAGAAGGACTCCGGCCGGCTTGGGTCATAACTGGGGCTCTGCAGGGTCCCCGAGGTTTTGCCTTGAAATGACACCTTCCGGGGCTGGGGCTGATGCCAGCCTGGGGTCCGAGGGAAGAGGCGACTGATGGGGATGCTGCCCTTGGCAGGGGGCCGGGGCGGAAGGCTCTGACTAAGCCCCCTGGGCCTCTTGAGGGAAAAGCCAGGTTCTGCATGGCGGAAGTAGTCTGGGACTGGGGTGGGGGTGCCACTCAGGGGTGGTGGGGTGCCCTCTGTGGGCACAGGCATGGCCGGCACTGAGAGGCAGAGTACAGAGCAACGTGTCCACTCAAACAGTTCCTCGTCCTGTGGCCCCAGAGAGGCTGTGGAAGAAAGCCGTGTCTACTCCTCACACATGTTCTCCTTTAAACACGGAAGCTGTGGAGACACGAGCATCTGGTGGGAAAAGGCAGAGAACAAATACATACACACCTGCACACAGTCGTCTGTACCTGGAGGTCCTAGAAACACAAACTGAAATGCACGGGACCATGTCCCAGAGGCAGAGGTTAAATCAAGGCAGGTTCTGGAGCCAGACCCCCTGTGCATACATCCCTGCTTGTCACAGCTGCTATCTGACCTTCAGATATGCAATCTCTTCCAAGGCTGTAAGGGGGAAATATTCACCCAGGCCCACACTCCCTTATCTCCGACTACAAAGTATGAAAAGTCTGATTCCAAGCCTCTTGCTCTCTTTTTCACGTTGTGATTCTAACACTCGTGTAGTGGAGCTCCACTTCCCACTCCATGTTGCAGTGGCTGAATCCCAGCTCACTCCTTTCAGCAGCCCCGACTCGGAAGGCGAAAGCTCTGCCTCGGGGCCAGCAGGTTAGGCACACGGCCCAACCGCTCAAGCCCCAGCTCACTCCTCGGAAGGAGGTTCCCACTGGGCGAGGCAAGCTGAGAAGGCCGCATAAGGTGGCAGTGTCACTCAGGGAGATGGCTTAGCTGTCCCTGCCCACAGCTCCAGAGCGGCAGCTCAGACATCCTGCCTGGGGGAGAGGTAGGTTATAAAACAGACAGCTCTGACGCTCTCCCTATAAACAAACAAAAAAGCAGACTTTATCTGAAACAGAACATGGGAAGTTCAAGTTTAAAGGTGCTCTAAAAAGTCAATAACAGAATAGCTACCATCAATAAATCAACAAATGACAAGTGCTGGCAAGGATGTGGAGAAAAGGGAACCCTAGTGCGCTGCTGGTGGGAATGCAGATTGGTGCAGTCATATGGAAAACAGTATGAAGTTTCCTCAAAAAATTACATATGGAACTGCCATTTGACCCAGTGATCCCACTTCTAGGATTATATCCCAAGAAATCCCAAAGCACCAATCAGAAAGAATGCATGCACCCCTATGTTCATAGCAGCACCGTTTACAATAGCTAAGAACTGGAAACAGCCCAAGTGCCCATCAGCAGGCGAGTGGATAAAAAAGCTGTGGTGCATTTATACCATGGAGTACTATGCAGCATAAAAACAGGATTTCTTACCCTTTGAGACAGCATGGAGGGACCTGCAGAGTATTATGCTAAGCAAAAAGTCAGAGAAAGATAAGTATCACATGATCTCACTCATATGTGGCATCTAATGAACAAAATAAACTGATGAACAAAATAGATCTAGAGAAACAGAATCATAAAACAAAGACTGGGATCTCAGAGGGAAGGTGAGGGAGGATGGGTGGGTGGGAAGAGATCAACCAAAGAACTTGTATGCATACATGCATCACCCATGGACACAATGGGGTGGTGAAGGCCTGGGGTGGGGGGCAGAGGGGGCTAGAAGAGGTCAGTAGGGGGGGTAGGGGGAAGGAGACATGCAATACTTCCAACAATAAAGATTTAATTTAAAAACCAATCAAGGTTTGGGTGGTACATAAATAGGCCGAGACTGGTGCTTCCATTATTACAACCAGGTGAAGAGATAAGTAAGAAGAGCCTTCCTGGGGTCAGAACAAACCACAAACACTGAACACAAAAGCTACCCTGTTCAAGGAGCCTAAACTTAACCGGACCAGTCAAATGGAGCAAGTGATGCTCCAGGACAAAAACAATAGAGAAGACAGCTAGCAACAGGGGAGCCCAGCGGGGGGCTGTGATTAGGGAAAGCAGTCAAAGATAGGCCCCCTGAAAACTCCGGGTCCCAGGCTGACTGTGGAGCTGTTCCAGGCTGGGTCCTCTGAGAAGCCATGCAGACTTCAAACTGCAGAAAGACATGTCACTACAATGGTCCAGTCAGCCACTAAACAGATAAGGGAAAAAAGTCATAAGCCCCAGGGGGGCTGAGGAGCCAGTACACAGAGTTGCTAAAATGTAAAGAGAAAAAAGAGAAGAAAAAAAAAGTCCGGTTTTTGCCTGGTCGGAGTGGCTCAGTGACCTATGAACCAGGAGATCATGGTTTCGGGAGGCTAAATCCCCAATGAGGGGCATGCAGGAGGCAGCCAGTCAATGATTCTCTCTCATCATTGATGTTTCTATCTATCCCTCTTCCTTCCTTCCTAAAATAAAAATATATTTAAAAAACAAATAAAATAATGTTTAAAAAAATAAAAGTAAAAATATCTTTAAAATTTAAATAAAAATCACAGTCAACAGAAACTACCCGTAAGAAGGACTAGATGTCAGATTTAACAAAGAAAGACTTCAAAGCAGTCTATAAATATGTTCAAAGAACTAAGCTAATAGTTCAATTTGGCTCAGCAGATAGAGCATCAGCCTGTGGATTGAAGGGTCCTGGGTTCAATTCCAGTTAAGGGCATATGCCCAGGTTTCGGGCTCAATCCCCAGTGTGGGGCCTGCAGGAAGCAACCAATCAAGGGTTCTCTCCCATCATTGATGTTTCTCTCTCTCTCTCCCTCTCTGAAATCAATACTCTTTAAAAAAAAAAAAGCAATTGTATGCAACAATATATGTGTAATTGAATTGTTAGGCATGTAACATAAAGAAATGTGGCCCTAACCAGTTTGGCTCAGTGGATAGAGCATCAGCCTGCAGACTGAAAGGTCCCAGGTTCGATTCCAGTCAAGGGCATGAACCTTGGTTGCGGGCACATCCCCAGTGGGAGGTGTGCAGGAGGCAGCTGATCCATGTTTCTCTCTCATCGATGTTTCTAACTCTATTCCTCTCCCTTCCTCTCTGTAAAAAATCAATAAAATATATTTTTTTAAAAAGAAAAGAAATGTGATATACTTGCAAATAACAGCACAAAGGAGGTGGGAGAGAACAAAACTGTACTGGACTAGAAAATGACACCAAGTGGTAACTTGAACAAATGAAGAAAACCAGACATTGTAAATAAGAATGTCAATATAACAAACATTATGCATATATACTTTCTTTCCTTTCTTCCCTCAGCTTCTTTAGGAAATTAAAGACAACCTAAATAGGGGGGGGGGGGGCGAAAGTAAGTTTACAGTTGTGAGTATGCAAAATAGTTTGTTCTTATATTGTTATTTATGAATTATTGTATCATTTTCCATACAAACTGTAATCCTACTTTTGCCCCACCTGTAAATGGAAAGATATTACATGTTAATAGATCCAAAGATTTAATATAGGTAAAATGGCAATACTCTCCAAATTGATCTACAGATTCAGCACAATCCCTGTCAGAATCTCAGCTGGATTCTTTGTAGAAATTGACAAACTGATCCTAAAATGTATATGCAAATTTACTAGACTCAGAGTAGTCAAAACATTCAAAATTAAGTTGGAAGATTCACACTTCCCAATTTCAAAACTTACTACAAAGTTACAATAATCAAAACAGTATTGTATTTACATAAGATAAACATATAGATGAATGGAATAGAACTGAAACTTCAGAAATAAACCCTCACATTTATAGTCAATTGATTTTGAGAGGGTGGCAAAACAATTCAGTGGGAAATTTCTCAACAAATGGGACAACTAGATATTTACGTAAAACTCATTTGGCAATCAATCAATCAATCAATACTTCATTTGGCAGAAAAATATCGTCTGACCTACTTTTCCCCTCTAAGTGTGAATATTCATATATTTCTTGACAAAATGTGTGTTTGATTACTGAATGATGTCCCAGACCCATGAGTGGTGCTACATACAAATGCTACAGGCACCCTATTAGCTTTCTAAAATCTGACACATTTTGAATTCCAAAACACTCCCGGCCTCAGTGGACCTGTAATAATAATCTCAGGGCAGGCTCGGCCAGGCATCTGGCAGGCGGATTCCTCAATAAATGCTGTTAAAAGACACACAAAGTCACAGAGGCCCCACAGGTATAAGTAGCTTTGTGTGTTGGGGCAATGTTGCTATAATGTTGTCATTAAAACAAAAACAAGAACACAAAAGGAGGGGAACTTAATTTTGAGAGGAAGCCACAGTGTCTCAAAAGATGCCATACCCGCCAAGGCCAGTGTGGCTCAGTGGTTGGGCATCGCCGCCTGCACTGAAAGGTTGCTGGCATGGGGCAAGTGGCCAACAGATGTTTAGCTCTCATGTCCCATGGACCCTGCCGCTCCCCGAAAGCCGCGTGGCCAGGCCGGAGGTGCTGGGCCAGAGGTGTTTTCTTCTCCCTCTCCCCCTCTCCTTTCCTCTCTCTCTCTAAACAAACACAAAAAAATCAATTAAAAATATATATTTTTTAAAAGGATGCCATACCTAACAAAGGGGGTGTGCCCTCCAGGCCCCCACGGCGCCTCCCTAGAGGCCTCACCCTCCAGGGTTTCTCAAGGTGAGGAACCGGGGTGGCAGGACCCCAGGGCGCTGGTTAGAAGGGCAGCCTCCACACCCCGCCCCGGCCCATTCCGCCAGCTCCCAGCCCGCTCCGACGTCCTCCCTCCACGTCCCAGCACCTCCGGCCGGGCCACACGGCTTTCGGGGAGGGGCCGGGCGGGCAGGGGCCGGGCGAATCCAGGGCGGCCCTGCCCGGTTCCCGGGACGCCAGCCCCGCGGCCTCCCTCCCGTCGGGCCGGACACACCTGCCGCCCCGTCTACCGCGCTCGACGGCGAGCTCCCTCCGGGCGGGGCAGCCGCGATCCAGCCGCGCGCGGGGAGCCCCTGGCGCACGGAGCCGAGCGGACGGGCTGTCACGCCGGAGGGGCTGCGGCCGGGGCGTGGGTGGGGCTGTTCCCGAGGGAGGACAGTCGCCGCGGCGAGGGGCGCCCAGATGAAAGGGGGCGGGGAGGCCGAGGAAGGACGCGGGAGCAGCAGGGCCGCGCCCCGGAGCGGCGGGGCGCCCGAAGCAGGGGGGCAGGGGGGC
>PVJC01040579.1:0-15746 GCA_004026665.1 Murina feae
TAAGAGTCTGAGAGATCAACATAGAGGGGGTGCCTGCTCCAAGCCTTGATGGTGTGCCTGGGGGCAGGTCCCCAGCAGGTAGACACACACAGGAGGACTGCTCTGAGCCTCAGATGCGGCTGGGGGAAGGTTCCCAGTGGCGACACACACACATACACACACACATACACAAAAGGCGCCTGGCAGACTGGGGCCATCATAGGACATCCACTGAGGGGTCCCAGACTGTCAGAGGGCACAGGCTGGGCTGAGGGACTCCCTCCACCCCGAGTGCACAAATTTTTGTGCACCGGGCCCCTAGTATTCTATAAATGTCTATGGTTATCAAAGCCTTATTTTCTGTATGTAAATCTGTGTGTATTTATTAAAATGGTCATCTTCTTTTGTTCCTTTACTATTATTTTTTCCCTCCTCTATACCAATGAAGATGAAAAGATCATTCTAAGACATAGCTAACTCGTTACTGTGCATGAAGAATGTAGCCAAGGTATATTCTCTCTTAATTAGATTTTTTAAGGGTTTGTGAGACTAACAACTGGAACTCATATTCAACCAGAAATAGGATAGGAACGAAGAAAAAATGAGTCTGAATATGTTTGCATGCATTATACATTATTGATAATCAAGTTGATCATATTTAGTTTAGGAGACAGGTTTTCAAGTGCACCATGATCTCACTAAATTCTAGGAATGCAAGCTGGTCTTTTGGACTGGAGCTTCTTCATCTTTCCCTTATGTCATTCTACTGCCATCAGCCAGCACATCTCTATACATGCTTCAGTTATACACTTAAAAACACTTCATACATAAAACTTTTCATGACAACTTAAGTCTGCATAGGGTGCCTTTTTAATGTATTTTCTTATTACCCTGTATTATAAGTGCCTGTGTACCTATTTCAATCACTCACGATACTCTGAGCTCCTAAGGGCAGGCACTTTATCTTTCATACATTTATGCAAAAATATGTATCAAGTGCCTCATTCATGTACTTTAACTCTTAGAGCATTGTCTCATGATATTAGATGTATAGTAAATAGATAAAAACCAAGCAAATACATTTGTTTCATGAAAATGAAATCAATTTTGAAAACTCTAAAATCCTTCTCATAATCATATAATTTAGTTTTCCATCCTTTCCACACTAATGATAATTTAATGTGTCCTTAACTTCTCGATAAGACTTATATAAATACTAGAGGCCCAGTGCACAAAAATCTGTGCACTTGTGGGGGGGCCTCAGTCCAGCGTGTGCCCTCTCACAGTCTGGGACCCCTCAGGGGATGTCCACCTGCTGGCATGCCTGGCCAGCCTGGGTGAGGGGTAGAGGGCCATTTCAGGCTGCCCACAGCCCTTTCAGGGTTCAGGTCCCTACTGGGGTGCCTGGCTAGAAGCAGGTATCTGAGGTTTATTTAACTTCTATAATTGAAACTTTGTTGCTTTGGTCCCCACTTGAAGCCTGGGTTGCCCCTGGCAACCCAAGGTCCCAACCGGGCAAGTATCTGGGGTTTATCTTCTATAATTGAAACTTTGTAGCCTTGAGTAGAGCTCAGGGCCCACAGGGCCCTGGCTACCTCTATTGCCCAGGGCAACTCCAGCTCCATGTCCGCCACCATCTTAGTTGAGTTAATTTGCATATTTGATCCTGATTGGCTGGTAGGTGTGGCTGGTGGGTGTGGCTTGTGGACATAACAGAGTGATGGCTAATTTGCATATTACTCTTTTATTAGGTTAGATATGCATATTTGTAGAAACAGATGAAGTTTCAGGATTGCTAGTCTTGTGAACAATGTGGTTGGATAAATATATTTTTTTGTTTATTGCATAAAGTTGCTGACAATGAAATAAGAGATGACAGAAGCCATCCTATTATATACATCAAATCAATGAGTCATATCAAATTTACAAAACTGAAGTTTTTCAGCATTTTAGCAACAAGCTCAACAGGTAAGATAAGCCATTAATCATTATGTAAAGACTAGGGGCCCGGTGCACTAAAATTTGTGCACTCAGGGGGTCACTCAGCCTGGCCTGTGCCCTCTCGCAGTCTAGGACCTCTCAGGGGATGTCCACCTGCTGGCGTGCCTGGCCAGCCTGGGTGAGGGGCTGATGGCTATTTGCAGGCTTGCCAAGCCCCCCAGTGGGGGCCCTCACCCCATGGGGGTGTGGCCAGCCTGGATGAGGGGCTGAGGGCAGTTTTCAGGCTGCCCACAGCCATTTCAGAGTTTGGGTCCCTGCTGGAGTGCCTGGCCAGCCTGGGTGAGGGGCTGAGGGCTGTTTTCAGGCTGCCCACAGTTCCCATTGACCCAACGTCCCAGCGAGGCTGGCTGGAAGCAGGTTTCTGGGGTTTATTTATCTTCTATAATTGAAACATTTTGCCATAAGCCAAGGCCTAAGCAGGCAACGGAAGCCTCCTGTTTGCTTCAGCTCCATGGCTTTTACAATTGAAACACTGTTGCTTGAGCAGAGGCCTGCCGGCCTAGTCAGGCAGTTGCAATGGAAGGCTCCTGCTTGTTCCAGCTCCGTGGCTGCCAGCCACTGTATTGGCTGAGTTAATTTGCATTCAGCCACTCTGATTGGCTGGTGGTTATGCCTTGGCTGGAGGGCATGACTTGGGTGTCTCAGAGTGATGACAAATTTGCATATTACTCTTTTATTAGATTAGATAATTAAAGACATTTTAGAGGTCCTTGAAATAACTTAAATTGAAAATATTAATATCTATAAACTATGTTAGAACACATTGTTTCTTTTGTTTCTCATAATACACATATTCTACACTATTGACTTTGAAAAATCTTTTCTTAACAATGAAACTGAAATAATTATCAGCCTTTATAATAACATTTTATTCTTTTAATACCTCACAATTTTTAGAAATCAAAAGTCAAAGAATACACTTTAACAGAAATATATGTTTCAAAATACAATTCAAGTGCTGGCTTTTTAAAAGAGTCTAAAACTTACCAGAAGATAGATAATTGTGGGGTGTCTGTACTCTTAGCAAAGAAGGAAGAAAATGATTTAGTGGAAGCTCAGAAGTATTCAGGCATATGAACTTGTTTTTGTAATTTCCTTGTCATACTGAGTCAAGAAATTGCAAGGCTTACCAGGGAGACATTACTGCATAATCAATATGATGCTATAAATTGTAAAGCACTGTCAAATAAGGCATGGATAGTGTTATCCAACAGATGCAATTTTGTCAAAGAAGAAGAACATTGTTGGCCAGCAAATCTTCCCAAGCTAACATTTAACATAAAAGGAAACAAACAAACAAAATAATAATGTATCCATTACCTTTGTTTTCTGCACCTGAAAGATGAAAATAGCGGACATATTTAATAATTTAAGTATTTCTAAATAAAGTCTGAAAACCTAAAATGAGATAAATCATAGTAGTCTGGATAAAATTCAGAGTGAAAATAAAGTATTTACTAGTCAGAAAAGCATACCAAAAACATGGTTTAACAATTACCCACTAATAATGGAAATGCAGATATTCTATGCTAAGTATTATCACTATTTTCCAAGTAATATGAAATGTTCATTTCAATTGCAAAACAAACAAAGAAACAAAAATCAAAAATCCATTCTTCATTGTACTGTGGATATTAGTGACATGATTTTAATCTTGTCATAAAGGAGGGGCGGGAAAAAGAAGTAAAAATTAGAATGGTAAGTTTAATGGTATGTGCAAGTTGTATTCAACTGATTAAAAACATAGTCCAACTACTGGCTTAGTTATAAAAGCATGGTCTGGTTTCAGGTAGAGTCCATCATATAGCTCAGAATATCTGTCTTAATAGAAAAACATGAAGTAGATACAAGTCATTGCTCTATTATCATAGAATATTAAAATTGTAAAAATGGAGATCAATCTTTATAATTAAAATCTTTTACTATACATATGAGAAAAATAAATCCCAAGGAGCAAAAGTGACTTGTCCAAGATTAGTCAGCTAGTTATTAGCAGAGTTGGGTTTAGAATCCAGGTATCCTGTCTGCTAGTCCAGACTTTTTTCCCCTCCAAACCATGACACTATCTCTCTAACTGTTCACCCATTGCCCTAGACATTGTGGTAATTATTTCCCTGGCTCCTTACCCTACTCCTTAAAGCTAGGACAATATAACTGATTTCCAGGCTCCACCCTGAATTAGATTCTATTAGCAAGAATAGTCAGAATCATTTAATACATAATTTGGTCACCAAATAACCAGTCTTACTTGCCACTGCAAACTTATATCCTAGTGCTAATACTGACATTTTTCTCCTTGCCTTTCAACCAACAATGCCATCTAAGAATGGGATCATTGTCTTTTTTCCATGTTTGTGTCATTAAGTTGGAGTCTAAGCAAGGGTTTGCTTTCTAGTCTCTCCTCTTAAAGACTGGAGTTCTACTTCAGTCCCCACGCTGGATCTCAACTAACCCAACCCCACTACTGGACTGCTCAACTCATGCTTATTTATTAAAGTATCCATACATAATGTTCTTATGTCAAGTATTACCTACATCTCTTTGATGTCTACTTATGGTTCTCATTAATGGCAGTGGCCCATTATTCTTAGATACCTCGAATTTTCTGTTGCTAGATCTGCCTTGATCAGTTGTTCAAATCCCAGTTAATCTGTCAAATATTTGGTTCTTAGTCAAGTCCTGTCACTATCGATATCTATAAAAGGCTAAGTGACCAACCATTCGTCTGTCTGACCTTCTGACCAACCAACTGGCTGGTATGTATGAGTTGCACTGGCAATTTAAAAATGAACATTTACTCGTGCATGTGCCATACATATAAAGCTCTCACTGGTGCCAATCATATGAGTATTTTAATTTTACAATACTATATTATAAATATACTATTTTGGCATGTACTTTTTTGTAGTAACGTAATTACCACATGGATCTTTCTTCTAATTAATTTCCTTTCAATGTGCATGAATTCATGCACTGGGCAACTAGTCTATTCATAAGACCTATAGTTGAAGGAAAATTTCTTTGAAGCTATTGAACACTTTCTCTGGGGTTGCAAGAAATAATAAACAGGGATAGGAATAATGTCATTTGGATCAGAGATACTTGATATTGAATTGTATTTATTTCTTACTATATAGATAAGAATGTGTTTTATTTATCTCTGTTTTTTAAGTACCCAGTATTATCTTCACAACAGACATACGCAGGAAAATTAATCATTGAATTAAGGCATTAGTGCTTCCATGGGCCCCCCAAAAGCACCACATTGTTCTTCTGCACTTGGAATCAATTGAGAGATAACATTCTGGAGTAAGAAAAATAAATATCAATATGTCAGTATTTTTCCCATGAAAACATAATTCCAATAACTGCATCTTCAGAGACAAAAGAAAAAAAAGGCAGCTGGTGTTGAAGTTGGTATCTGTTGAATTCATGCATATTTTAATTTATTCAGGTTCTTCCCACTTCTAGCCCCCAAAGCAGGTACAACCAAAGCTACTAATTATACTCAAGTGGACACTAAGTTATTTCTTTTCTGAATGATGCCCAATCCTTTCTTTGAGAAAAAAGTCTTTCATTCTTTGAAAAAAATAAATAAATAAAAGCTAAATTGAAGAATGTGATTTCAGGTAATAACTGCTTGCTAGCACTCCACAAAATCATTTAGACTTGTCCACTCAGTCACAGCTCTGAATAACTCATCCAACCACTTCAGAGATAGCCATTCTCTCTGCATTTATCATCTGACTTAGAGAGGATAACAGAATGCACTTTTTCTGAAGGCAGGCTGAGCCAAAGAAAAGACAGAGAAAACAACTGAGTAAAATACCCAATTCTCTACTAAAGGAGTGGGGAATCAGTGTCACCTGATAAAAATAGATTTTGCCATTTCTCTTTTTTTAAAATTTTGTTTTATTGCTTAAAGTATTACAAAGAGTGTTAAATAAGTCTCCATTTTTCCCCTTGACCTTCCGCCCTCCTCCCCTACCGCCTAGTGTCTTGTGTCCATTGATTATGCTTATGTGCATGCATACAAGTCCTTCAGTTGATATCTTAACTCCCCTCAACCCTCCCAAGCCTTCCACCTTAATTTGACAGTCTGTTCAAAGCTGTACTGCCTCTGTATTTGTTCATGTTCATCAATTTATAATGGTCTTTATTATCCATTAATAAGTGAGATCATATGGTATTTTTCTTTCATTGACTGACTTATTTCACTTAGAATAATGCTCTCCAGATCCATCCATGCTGCTGCAAATGGTAAGATTTCCTTCTTTTTTACAGCAACATAGTATTCCATTGTGTAGATGTACCACAGTTTTCTAATCCATTCATCTGCTGATGGGCACTTAGGCTGATTCCAAATCTTAGCTATGGTAAATTGTGCTGCTATGAACATAGGGATGAATATATTCATTCTGATTGGTGTTTCTGGTTTCTTAGGATATATTCCCAGAAGTGGGATCACAGGGTCAAATGGGAGTTACATTTTTAATTTTTTGAGGAAACTCCAAACTGTCCTCCATAGTGGCTGTATCAGTCTGCATTCCCACCAGCAGTTCAGGAGAGTTCCTTTTCCTCCACATACTCTCCAGCACTTGTTGTTTGTTGATTTGTTGATGATAGCCATTCTGACAAGTGTGAGATGATATTTCATTGTTTTGATTTGCATCTCTTGGATGAGTAGTGACTTTGAGCATGTTTTCATATGTCTCTTGGCTTTCTGAATGTCCTCTTTCGAAAAGTGTCTATTTAGGTCCTTTGCCCATTTTTTGATTGGATTGTTTATCTTCCTATTGTTAAGTTGCATGAGTTCCCTATAAATGTTGCAGATTAAACCCTTACTGGAGATAATATTGGCAAATATCTTCTCCCATGCAGTGGGCTTTCTTGTTGTTTTGTTGATGCTTTCTTTTGCTGTGAAGAAGCTTTTTATTTTGATGTAGTCCCATTTGTTTATCTTCTCTTTAGTTTCCAATGCCCTAGGAGCTGTATCGGTGAAAAAATTGCTTCAGCATATGTCTGAGATTTTGTTGCCTTTAAATTCCTCTAGTATTTTTATGGTTTTCCATCTTACGTTTAAGTCCTTTTTCCATTTTGAGTTTATTTTTGAGTATGGTATAAGTTGGTGGTATAGTTTCATTTTTTTGCATATATCTGTCCAATTTTCCCAGCATCATTTATTGAAGAGACTGTCTTGACTCCATTGTATGTTCTTGCCTCCTTTGTCAAATATTAATTGAGCATATTGGTTTGGGTCGGTTTCTGGGTTCGCTATTGTATTCCATTAATCTATACGTCTGTTCTTGTGCCAACCAGGCAGTTTTGAGAACAGTGGCTTTGTAATAGAGCTTTATATCTGGTATGGAGATCCCATCTACTTTGTTCTTTCTCAGTATCACTGCAGCTTGGGGGTCTTTTTTTATTCCAGATGAATTTTTGGAGAGTTTATTCTAGGTCTGTGAAATATGCCCTTGGTATTTTAATGGGAAGTGCATTGAATTTATAGATTGCTTTCAGTAGTATGGACATTTTAATGATGTTGATTCTACCAATCCATGAACATGGTATGTTCTTCCATCTGTTTATGTCTTTCTCTATCTCTCTTTTCAACATCCTGTAGTTTTCTGAGTAGAGGTCTTTTACCTCTTTAGTTAAGTTTATCCCTAGGTATCTTAAATTTTTTGGTGTGATGGTAAATGGGATTGCTTTTTTAGTCTCTCTTTCTGTAAGTTCACTATTGGTGTATAGAGATGTCATAGATTTTTTAGCATTATTTTGTATCCTGCTACATTGCTGAATTCATTTGTTAAGTCTAATAGCTTTTTTTTGTGTTTTTTCTTTTTTGGCTATTCTAATATTTTGTTTTTTTGTTTTTGTTTTTGTTTTGTTTTTTATTGTCCAGATTATTACAGTTGTTCCTCTTTTTCCCCCATAGCTCCCCTCCTCCCAGTTCCCACCTCACCCTCTGTTCTTACCCACTCCCCCTGCTGCCCTCATCCATAGGTGTATGATTATTGTCCATTCTCTTCCCACACTCCCAACACCCTTTACCCCCCAAAATTGTCAGTCCACTCCCTTTCTATGCCTCTGATTCTATTCTATTCATCAGTTTATTCTGTTCATCAGGTGTTTTACTCACGTGCATTTTAGATTCACTTGTTGATAGATATGTATTTGATGTTCATAATTTTTATCTTTACTTTTTCTTCATCTTCTTCTCAAAGGATACCTTTCAGCATTTCATATAATACTGGTTGGGTGGTGATGAACTCCTTCAGCTTTTTTTTTTTTTTTTGTCTGTGAAGCTCTTTTTCTGACCTTCAATTCTGAATGATAGCTTTTCTGGGTAAAGTAATTTTGGCTGTAAGTTCTTGCAGTTCATCACTTTGAATATTTCTTGCCACTCCCTTCTGGCTTGCAAAGTTTCTGTGTAGAAATCAGCTGACAGTTGTATGGGTCTCCCCTTGTGGGTAACTAAATCCTTTTCTCTTGCCACTTTTAAGATTCTCTCTTTGTCTTTTGCTCTTGGTATTTTGATTATGATGTGTATTAGTGTGGTCCTTCTTGGGTTCTTTTTGTTTGGGGTTCTCTGTGCTTCCTGGACTTGGAAGTCTATTTCTTTCACCAGGTGGGGGAAGTTTTCTGTCATTATTTCTTCAAATAGGTTTTCAATATCTTGCTCTCTCTCTTCTTCTGGCACCCCTATAATTCTGATGTTGGTACACTTAAAGTTGTCCCAGAGACTCCTTACACTATCTTCATATTTTTTTTAATTTTTAATTTTGGCTTTTCTGGTTGGGTGGGTTTTGCTTCTTTATATTTCATATCTTTGACTTGATTTTGTGATCTTCTTGTCTGCTGTTGGATCTGTGTATGTTATTCTTTATTTCAGTCAGTGTATGCTTAATTTCTAGCTGGTCCTTTTTCATATGCTCGAGGGTCTCACTAAATTTATCGCAGTCTCTAGAATATTCTTGAAAAGTCTTATAACTGTGGTTTTGAACTCTATATCCAGTCATTTGAGTTCCTCCATTCTGTCATTTGTGGCCTGCTTCTTAGTCTCCGCATTTTTGGCTTTCTGTGTATAGGGTCCAGTGATTCAGCCTCCCCAATCACCTGGGGTGGACACTCTTGTTGTACACGTTTGAAGGCTGAGTGCACAGTTTTGTTGTAGTTATCACTGGGAGGTATCACTGGGAGGAAATGACCTGCAGGCTTTTCTCCTTGTTGTTTGGGGTTTGGATATTTTGGAGTTCTGTCCCAGCTGCAGACCCTTAGGTTATGCTGAAGGCTGGCAGGCGCACAGCTTGGGTGGGGTTGTAGGTAGGGTGGGGTGGGGTCTCAGAATTGCCGGGGTGGAGCAACCCATAATGGCTTCCCCTCCATTGATGCTGCAGTTTCTCCTGGGTTTGGCGTCTCCTAGCCATGGGGTCTGCACGCCTCTGAGATCTGGAATGTCCCTGTCAGTGTCCCTGCAAACAGCACTGCTGGAACGCCACTGGTCTTCCGCCTGTTGCCCTACAGCCTGCGTCGCATTCAGTGTGGCCCGAGAGTTTATAATCTCCTTCCAAGCCGTGGACCCGAGTGCAGCCACCGCCACGCTTACACCCGCGCCGCCGCACCACCGCGCCGCCGCCTCCATTCAGAGCATCCGTACCTCTCAGTTTAGGTGCCGGGAGCTTCTACTCAGTCTCAAAGCACTCCTTCTCTTGTCTTCTAGTTGTAAAGCTTCCCCTCCCTTGGTTCTGGAGGATGGCCATTTATCTGTATAATTGTCTTTTTATAATTTAGTTGTGGAGGCTGCGCATTTAGGTATATACCTCATACCGCCATCCTGGTTCTCCCAAGTCTAATAGTTTTTTAATGGAGTCTTTAGGGTTTTTTTTTTTATATACAATATCATGTCATCTGCAAATAAAGATAGTTTTACTTCTTCTTTTCCAATTTGGATGCCTTTTATTTCTTCTTCTTCTTGTCTAATTGCAATGGCTAATACTTCCAGTACTGTCGAACAGGAGTGATGAGAGTGGACATCCCTGTCTTGTTCCTGTTCTCAGGAGAAATGGTTTTAGTTTTTGCCCATTGAGTATGATGTTGACCGTGGGTTTGTCATATATGACTTTTATTATGTTGAGGTATGATCCTTCTATTCCCACCTTGCTGAGAGTTTTTATAAAAAATGGGTGTTGGATTTTGTCAAATGCTTTTTATGCATCAATTCATATGACTATGTGGTTTTTATCGCTCAATTTGTTTATGTAATGTATCACATTTATTGATTTGCGGATATTGTACCATCCTTGCATCCCTGGGATGAATCTTACTTGGTCATGGTGTATGATCTTTCTGATGTACTGCTGGATCCAATTTGCTAGGATTTTGTTGAAGATTTTGGCATCTATGTTCATGAGGGATATTGGTCTGTAATTCTCTTTCATTGTGTTGTCTCTATCTGGTTTTGGTATTACAGTAATGCTGACTTCATAGAATGAGCTTGGAAGTATTCCTTCCTTTTGAATTTTTTGGAGTAGTCTCAGGAGGACAGGTTTTAGTTCCTCCTTGACAGTTTGGTAAAACTCTCCTGTGAAGCCATCTGGCCCCGGGCTTTTATTTGCTGGAAGCTTTTTGATTACTGCTTTAATTTCTTCCATAGTTATTGGCCTATTGAGATTTTTAGATTCTTCCTGATTGAGTTTTGGAAGGTTGTATTTTACTGGGAATGTGTCCATTTCCTTGAGGTTGTATAGTTTGTTGGAATAGAGTTGTTCATAGTATTTTTTAACAATCTTTTGTATTTCTGTGGAGTCTGTTGTTATTTAGTCTATATCATTTCTGATTTTCTTTATTTGGGTCCTCTCTCTTTGATTCATGGTGAGCCTGGCTAGAGGTTCATCAATCTTATTTATCCTTTCATAGAACCAGCTCTTGGTTTCATTGATATTTTGTATTTTTTTTTTGTTTCTATGTCATTGATTTCTGCTCTAATCTTTATTATAATCTCCTTCCTTCTGCTCACTCCGTGCTATTCTTGTTGCTCTCTTTCTAATTCTTTCAGTTGTAAAGTTACATGATTTACTACCATTTTTTCTTGTTTTTTGAGTTAGGGCTGCAGAGCTATAAATTTCCCTCTCAGGATTGCTTTCATTGTGTCCCATAGGTTTTGGATTGTTGTGTTTTCATTGTCATTTAGTTTCCAGGATGTTTTTAATTTCTTCTTTAATCTCATTGGTAACCCAATCAATATTTAATAACATGCTATTCAACTTCCAAGAGTTTGAATGTTTTGGATTGTTTTTATTGTAGTTTATTTCTAATATTATGCTATTGTGATCTAAGAAGATACTTGATATGATTTCAATCTCCTTGAATTTGGGGAGACTTTGCTTGTGACCCAATATGTGGTCTCTTTTTGAAAATGTCCCATGTGCACTTGAGAATAGCGTATACTCCACGGCTTTGGGGTGAAATGTTCTGAAGATGTCAATTAAGTCCATCTGATCTAGTGAGTCATTTAGGATTGCCATTTCTTTGCTGATTTTTTGTCTGGAGAATTTATCCAGTGATGTCAGAGATGTATCAAAGTCCCCTACTATGATTTTATTATTGTTGATCTCTCCCTTGATATCTTCCAGGAGTTTTTTTTATGTATTTGGGTGCTCCTGCATTGAGGGAATATATGTTTATCAGGGTTATGTCCTCTTGTTGTATCG
Source organism: Murina feae (assembly GCA_004026665.1). Taxonomy (NCBI): domain Eukaryota; kingdom Metazoa; phylum Chordata; class Mammalia; order Chiroptera; family Vespertilionidae; genus Murina; species Murina feae. The sequence continues at coordinate 11,694 of PVJC01040579.1, forward strand.
ATCCCTTTAGTATTTTGAAGTGGCTTTCCTTATCTCTTGTTATGGTCTTCACTTTGAGGTCTATTTTGTTTTATATAAGTATAGCTACCTCAGCTATTCTTTCATTTCCTTTGCCTAAAAGATATTTTTCCATCCCTTCACTTTCAGTCTGTGTGAGTCGCTTTTTCTGAGGTGAGTCTCTTGAAAACAGCAAATTTATGGGTCATTTTTTAATCCATTCAGCCACTTGGTGTCTTTTGTTTGGAGCATTTAGTCCATTTATATTTAGTTATTATTGAAAGGCATTTGTTTGTAGCCATTTTATTTTTTGTGCCTGTGTTCTTCTTACCTTTTTATTTCTTCTTTTTACACCAGTCCCTTTAGCATTTCTTGCATTGCTGGCTTTGTGGTGATAAACTACCTTAGCCTTTTTTTGTCTGTGAAGCTTCTTATTACCCCTTCAATTTTGAATGATATACTTGCTGGATAGAATAATCTTGGATTCAGTCCCTTGCTTTGCATCATTTTTTAAATTTCTGTTCATTCTCTTCTGGCCTGATATGTTTCTGTTGATAAATCATTTGATAATCTAATGGGAGCTCCCTTGTATGTAACTTTCTGTCTCTGTCTTGTAGCCTTTAAGATTCTCTCTTCATTCTGAACATTTGCCATGGTAATTATGATGTGTCTTGGTGTGGGTCTTTTTGGATTCATCTTGTTTGGGACCCTCTGTGCTTGTGTGACCTTTTTCTTGCCCACCTCAGGGAAGTTTTCTGAGATTATTGCTTCAAAGACGTTTTCTAATCCTTGTTCCTCTTCCTATTGTTCTGGCACCCCTATTATTTGTATGTTGCTTCGTTTCATGTTGTCCCATAGCTCCCTTAGGCTCTCCTCCTGTCTTTTAATTTTTTTCTCTAACTGCATTTCAGTTTGGGTGTGTTTTGCTTCCCTGTCTTCTAATTTGCTAATTTGGTCCTCCACTTCTCCTAGTCTACTGTTGAAACTGTCCCTGGTGTTTTTTTATGGCAGCTATTTCACCCTTCATTTCTTCTTAATTCTTACATAAGTTGATTTTTCATCCATTACTTCTTGATTCTTACCTAAGTTGTTTATTTTTTCCTCTATCTGGTTTATGCACTATAGGGCCCTTATTCTGAATTCTTTTTCTGACATATTGCATGCATCTGTTTCACTTAGCTGCTTTTCTGGCAATTCCTCCTTTTCTTTTCTTTGCAAGTTTCTTTTTCTACCCATTTTTGTTCTCACGGACTGATCTAGATGTTGAGTTGTGCAGGGGCTGCTCTTTGGGTGGTGGTGGTTCCTTGGGCTGCAGTTGCTCCTCAAGGTGGCTGCTCCTCAGATGACAGTGGCTCCTCTCGTGGATGCTGTTAGCAGGAGTGGTGTCTCTGGCTGGCAATGGAAGCTGCTCACACAGCTGCTATTCCTTAGACAGGGGTGGGCTGATCACATGGCTGCTGTTCCGTGGATCTAGGCTGGCTGCATGCTTCTGCTTTTCTTAGATGGAGTAGGTTGCTCATGAGGCTGTAGCTGTTTGGACAAGGGCAGGTTGCTTACAGGGCAACTGCTCCTCATACGGGTGTGGGCTGCTTGCTCAGTTGTTGGTTCTCAGTTGGGGGATGGGCTGCTTGTGTGGTTGTTGCACCTTAGGTGGGAGTGAGCTGCTTGTGTGGCTGCTGCTCCTTGAATAGAGGCGGGATGCTCACCTAGCTGCTGCTCATTGGACAGGTGCAGATTGCTTTGGCTGATGCTCCTTGGATTAGTGTGGGCTGCTCCTCAGACAGGGGTGAGGCTGATCACATGGATGCTGCTCCTCGGACTGGGGAACGGGCCACTCACAGCTGCTGATCCTTGGACAGGGGGCTATTTGCCATTTCTCTTAAAAGTAAAGTTTTTTGATTGAGTAAAACACTTTCATTATGAGGGGTTTATTCATGATGGCTCTGTAGAAAGCCATTGAATGCATCAATTTTGGATGCTGGCTGACCTCGTTCTTATCCTGGTTCTGCCACTACCACAACACTTAATGTCTGTAAGCTTTTATTTCTACATATGTGAAATTAGGAAATGTGTGCCTACTTTATCTAGTGGTTGAGTAAATAAAGTTAATTATTTGATTTGTTATCTATAAAGTACTCATACATGAATGGGGATTATTACTCATACAGAAAGCACAGATAAATAACTCGATGGCAGAATAAATCTCTAAGCAAGAAAGAGAGATAGGCTAATATTTTCTAAATAACTGTCAATATATTTGAATAACTAGATAATGTAGCCATGCCTTACTTGTGTTAGGGCAAAAACATAGATTCTTGATTGAAATTGTTATGCCACCTCCAGGTGTCTTTCTTAGACTTATTTTTAAATAAAGTTTGTTTCCTATTCCTCCTAAAGTCATTAATCAAACCATTGACTGATGTTTGCAATAGTGCAGGTGCTGCTATTGCATATTCATTATTAATCAAATTATTTATTCAGTCCAGTAGATTCTACATACACAACACAAATCTCCAACAAAAGTCCTCTCATACTATTCAGAACATAAAATTTATTATAGGAGTATTCAGAAACACTTTAAAATGCATTTTTTTTCAATTAAAAGTCCCAGGACCCTGACTTCTCTATTTCCACTTCTTAAAGGCCATTGGTTCTGCTGTCTTTCATTTAACCTTCAACACTTTAAAACAAGTTTATAAATGTACTACAGCATTTTTAATCACTCATCTACTGATAGGCACTTGGGCTGCTTCCAAATCTTGGCTATTGTAAATAACACTGCAATGAACAAGGAGATGTTAGCTTTTACAACAGCATGTATGCACCTGGAGGATACTATGCTAAGTGAAATAAGCTGGTCAAAGAAAGACAAATACCTTATAATTTCAATTATATATGAAAGCTAATGAATGAAGTAAACTAGCAAGCAAAATGGAAACAGACTCATGCATATTGTGAACAGATAACAACTGTCAGAGAGGAGGTAAGTTTCCGGGCTAGGTGAAAAATGTGAAGGTATTAAGCAAAGAAAAAAATCACTTCATAGACACAAACAACAATGTGGTAATAATCAGAGGGAAAAGGGGTGGAGGGAGGTAAAGAAGGTATGGGGGGATAAATGATGATGGAAAGAGACTGGACTTGGGATGGTATTCACAAAATATACTGTATAGATGCTGTATTATAGAAATGTACACCCAAAACTTATTTTATTAAGTTCTATTATCCCACTAAATTCAAAGAACATAAAATATAATTTAGCTTTCAAAAATAAAGCTATATTTTAATATGCAGATTCATACTTTTAAAAAAATTATTCTCTTGTATTGATTCAGATACAAAATCTTCTAACTTAATGCCTTCAGTTTCCAGACAAGATGATCTAACTTAATGCCCTCAGTTTCCAGACAAGAAAAGCAGATCCTTAGAAAAGAAGAAGAACTTGCTCAAGATTACAGTGTGCAAACAAATGTGGTCTGCTGATGTCTGTGTTCCTTCCATTGTTTCCCAAATTGGCAAGAGTTATTGATTGAGACTTTTAAAAATAGTATTTGTGATGCAGAATTAGCAGGAATGCCAATATGCTGATCTTGCTAAGACAAAGTATTTCAAGTTCTAGCAAGTGAAATTCTCACTGATGAGCTCAGTTTGGTAAAATACATATTAATAAGTTCGTGATAAAGTGCCTTGTTTAAAGTAAGTCTTTAATAAATTTTTAGAGACAATTTTTATCCTCCTTTTAAAATATTTTTGTTGATTTCAGAGAGGAAGGGAAAAGGGGAGATAAGTAGAAACACCAGTGATGAGAGAGAATCATTGAGCATGCAACCTGGTCATGATGGGTAAATCACTGGGTGACACTGGCCGGGCACAAGTTTTACCCTCTTAAGCTATTATTATATCTCTAGGTCATGAAAACACAAACTATCTAGGCATATTGTAGATGCAAATGCATGATCAGCATGTTTTTTTTTTTTATCAGGGATAAATATAATAATGTACTGCTTTTTGAAAACTATCTTAAAGTTAATATTTTAGTTCAAGTAGATCTGTAGC
>PVJC01040580.1:0-15744 GCA_004026665.1 Murina feae
TTTAAGGCTGCCCACAGCTCCCATTGACCCAACGTCCCAGCAAGGCCGGCTGGACACAGGTTCTGGAGTTTTTTCTCCTATAATTGATACTGTTCCTTGAAGGCCTGGGGTAATTGATACACTGTTCCTTTAAGGCGGCCTTCTAACTACTAACGAAGCCTCCTCTGCCTCACCTCGCAGAGTCTATAATGAAACAATTACTTTTACTGGTTAGGCCGGAGCTGCTCTTTCCTTCAGCTCCGGAGGATTCTATGATTGTTACAATGTTTCAAAACTGCTAGAGGCAGTTTAATCGGAGCTGAGCTAAGGGGCGAAGCTTCACTTTCGCTGCTGCCACAATGGAAAGGGCTGTTTACTCAGGTCCGGGAGTGGCGGCCGCCATGTTGGCTGGGCTAATTTGCATACAGCCGCTCTGATTGGCTGGTGGGCGTGGCTTACCCTGTCTCGGAGAAACGGTTAATTTTAATATTTCGCTTTTATTAGTTTAGATTATAGTATCAGAGTATTTTCACTGCTCTAAAAATCCTCTGTGCTCTAAATATTCATTTCTCCCTTCTCTCCTTCACCCCCAGAACCACTAATCTTTGTATTGTTTCCATATTTTTGCCATTTCCAGAATGTCATATAGTTGGAATCATACAGTATGTTGCCTTTTCAGATTGACTACTTTCACTTAATAATATGCATTGAAGGTTCTTCCATGTCTTTTCATGATTCAGTAACACATAGAAAATGAGAAAAATACAAATATAAGTGGAAGCATCCTATATAATAAAAGGCTAATATGCAAATTGACCGAATGGCAGAATGACCAGTCACTATGATGCATACTGACCACCAGGGGGCAGATGCTCAATGCATAGCTGTGTGGCAGGAACCTCTCCCACCTCCGCAGCAGTGCTAAGGATGTCTGATTGACAGCTTAGGCCCACTCAGGTCTAAGCCATCAGTTGCACATCCCTGGAGGGTTCCTGGACTGCAAGAGGGTGCAGGACAGTCTGAGGGACCCCCTCCCCCCAAAAAAAAGAATTTCATGTGCACCGGCCCTCTAGTATACTATGTTCATGGATAGGAAGAATTAATATTATTAAAATGTCCTCACTACCCCAAAGTAATCTACAGATTCAACATAATGCCTATTAAAATACCAATAACATATCTCACATATCTAGAACAGTATTCCAAAAATTTATGGGGAATCACAAAAAGACTTCTAATAGCCTCAGCAACCTTGAGAAAATAAAACAACAAAATTGGAGGTATCACACTACCTGATATCAAACTGTACTATATGGCCACAGTAATCAAAACAGCATAGCATTAGCGCAAGAACAAGCATACAGATTAATGCGACAGAATAGAGAACCCAGAAATAAACCCACACCTCTATGATCAATTCATATTTGATAAAACAGTCAAGTACATACAATGGGGTAAAGACAGCCTCTTCAATAAATGGTGTTGAGAAAATTGGACAGATATAGGCAAAAACATGATACTAAATCACCAACTTATACCATGCACATGAATAAACTCAAAGTGGATTAAAGACTTAAATATACATTATGAAATCATAAAAATCCCAGATAAAAGCATAAGCAGTAAAATCTCAGACATTTCTTATAGCAATATTTTTGCCAATGTACCTCCTATGGCAAGGGAAACATGGTAAAAAATTAACAAATGGGACTGTATCAAATGATAATGCTTTTGCACAGGAAAAGAAACAACAAAATAAAAAGATAACCTGCTGAGTGGTACAATGTATTTGCCAATGATAGATCTGATAAAGGGTTAATTTCCAAAATCTATAAAGAACTTACATAACTCCACAATAAAACAAGCCATGCAATTAAAAAAATGGGCAAAGGATCCTCACAAACACTTCTCAAAAGAGGACATACAAATGGCCAATAGACATGAAAATATGCTGTCATCAAAGAGATACAAATCAAAACAATGAGATATAACTTCATGCCTATCCCAATGTGTATCATAAACACATCAACAAACAAGTGCTGGCAAATATGTAAAGAAAAGGGCACCCTAGTGCACTGTTGGTGGGAATGCAGACTGGTGCAGCCCCAGTGGAAAACAGTATGAAGTTTCCCAAAAAAATTTTTAAATGAAACTGCCTTTTGACCCAGCGACCCCACGTCAGGTATTAATTTGAAGGAATATATGCACCTCTATATTCATAGCAGTGTTATTTACAATAGCTAAAATTTGAAAGTTGCCCAAGTGCACTTTAGTAGGTGAGTAGATAAAAATAGTGTAGTACATTTACTCAATGGAATACCACTCAGTCATATAAAAGAAGATCTTACCTTTTACAACCAGGATGGAAATGGAGATTATTATACTAAGTGAAATAAGTTCATCAGAGAAACAAATGCCATATGACCTCACTTAGATGTGGAATCTAATGAACAAAATAATTGAACACACAAAATAGAAAGAGAAGCACAGCTACATAGAACAGACTGAAACTGGGTAGCAGAAGGGGGAGGATGGATGAAATAAGGAGGTGAATGATTAAGAGGGAAGTGGAAGTGGACAAAGATCAGATAAATGGTGAAAGAAAGTGACTTTAGTTTGGGTGATGCAATATGCAGATGATGTTTAATTGAGTTATAGAACACTTGAAACCAATATTGTTTTATTAACCAATGTCAACCTAATGCATTCAATAAAAATAAAAATTATTTTAAAAAAACCTCATTTCTGCCTGGCCTGTATGGCTTAGTCTCTGAGAGTCAACCTATGAACAGGGGGTAATTGTTCCATTCCTGATCAGGAAGGGCACACGCCCCTGTTGAGGGCTCCATCCCTAATGGGGAGGATGGTGTACAGCAGGCAGCCTACATAGGATTTTCTCTCAACATTGACGTTTATACCACTCTCTAGGTCCCTTCCTCTCTGAAATCAATGAAAATATCTTAAAAAAATATCTAATTTCTTTTAACACTGATGAGTTCTTTGACTTTTCAATTTTAAGAAAAAAAATAGCAAAATCTTTCTAAGGTTCTATCTGTAAGAGAAAATCTTCAAAAACACTACTATGCTCTGAATAAGTAAAAAAACATAATTGCTATGAATTTAAAACAAAGGCACAACACAGTAATATGGGAGGATGTTTTGACAGGGGACTTAATTTTCAACCTGTAGAAAACTGAGAAACTATCATTACTACAGAAAACATAATTTTAGATATTTTAATCACTCTGTGGTATCCACTATAGGAAGTACTAGGCTTTTTAAAAAAGTATTTTATAGTGTACTTAATATTAGGTATACTGGAATGAGGCAGAAAATGAAGACAGGCAATAGAAGGATTTTGAATCTGAAAAGTATACACATGTGCATTTTTTAAATGGGGAAAAATAACTTACTATATGCAGATAATAGAGTTATTAGTCATCATCCTGTATAATAAAAGCCTAATATGCAAATTGTCCCTTTGGCAGTCATTCCACCCGCAGACTGAGAGTTTGACTGCTCTCTATGATGTGCGCTGACCACCAGGGGGAAGCTCAGAACATGGCAGCCATCGGTGACAAGGCACTGACTGTGGGTGGCAGTGGGGCGCTACCAGCCCTGATGGGCCCCAACGAGAGCCAGACCATGGCAGGTGAGCAAATGGTGCCTGGCCAAGGTGGGTGGGAGCAGGGGCCTAATCACCCTGCCAATTGCCCTGCAGACCGCACCCAGCAGTGGCAGCTGGGGGTGGGGCTGCCGCCCAGCTCCCAGGCACTGAGGGAGCCAGGCAGGGACCCTAGCCCCGATTAATCACCTTGCAGGTGGGATAGTAGAGCAGGTGAGGGGGCAGTGTCAGGCCAAGGCGGGATGCCAGGCGGGATTGTGGGGCTGCAAGGCTGGGGTGTGAGCTGGGGCCTGCTCGCCACAGGCCACCCTGAGGGATCCCACCTGTGCACAAATTCGTGTACTGGGCCTCTAGTATAGAAAATAAGAATAAGTAGTAAATGCCAAGAATGGAATTTGTAGAATGTAAGAAATTTTATTTGCTTTGCCCATTTAACAAAATTCCAAGACCAATTTTTACAATTATATGCTATACTCCAGTACATGCTATCTTAACAAAAACCACTTTCATGAAAATGTGGGGGTGAATGCAGGGAAGGGTTATTAGAAATATGTATGATCAAAATATGTAGAGTTTACACTTTTTGCATCAAGTATGTATTCATGGATGGTATATGTGTGTGGGGGTATAATAAAGTTGGATAGAGGGCATGACAGTATCTTGGATGATACAGTCTGTCTTCTTCCTCAGGAAAGTGCTGAGATTGGTGGGATGGTTGTAGAGATGGTGGTGTTAGATACGCATAAAAATAAGTTGGGTGCTATGTCTGCTTAATACACTTTCCTAATTAATCAAGCACATAGTATAAGTACTGACCACAAGTATATCCCTTACTGTTTAAATATAAATTCAGAGGAATGTAGTGTATTACTCCTTTCTAGGTTGTATCATTTTAAATATTAAAATGAAAAGATAACCATGGTGAAGCTAATGTGCATCAATTAAGGAACACTGTTACAAACAATAGTAAATGGCTTAAGCTAATTGAGGAAAAAATTTAAGAACTTATTGAAGAGTTAGTACCAAGGATTAGTGCATTAGTCACAGTTAAAACAACCTGGTCTTTCAAAAAAGAGGAATTTAAGGGAGTCTAGCAGTGGAAAAACCTTCATCTTGAGTTGTAGACAAAGGATAATTTACCACCACCACCATCCCCAATCTCTGACTCTTCTGTTTTACTTTTCCAAGTTATCAGTACAGACTGGTCAGGGATAGATGTTTACCCAGGGGTAACTAAGTCCAATGATGAAAGGAAGGCAGAAAAGTAATGACTATACTTGACTACTCTGACTTGCCCACATATTTGGGCAGAAAACAGCCTCTTTTCAAAGGAAGAAGTAAAAAATACTCAATGAAACCAATAGCAACTGTAATCCATCTCTGAGCTTCTATGAACTGTGGACATACAAGTACATATACAGTTCTTATACATGCATTTTCATGGGGAAAGAAGGAGCATGAAATGAACAGTTTCAAAATAATCTAATATGTATATATAAAGGTGTCCAAAATATTATAGTGCAGTTTTAAGCTTTAATAATTTCAGAAGGGTAAAGGCTACAAATTATAAAGATCATTTAAAAGTGGAACTATTATAATTTCCCTTCCCTGTATAGTTTTGTGAATGGTAAATAATACCTTTTAATTTGCTTTTTTTTCCCCTGAGCCTCTGAAGATGGCATTGAGAAAAAAATTAAAATTGGTCTTTAAAAATGTATAAAATCAAACAAATATAAATGACATACATGTAATTAAATATGGAAATGGTGTTTTTCAAAAGTTGTTTGCTTTTATACTTAAATTATTAAGTTTAAATACTCACCACAACATTTGGGACACCTATATATACATATTAATGTACATATTAGGTTATCTTGAAAATATTTATTTTGTGCTCCATCATTCCCCATGGATCTGTATGTGTAAGAGATGTATATGCACCATTGTTTCAACAAGTTCATAGATGGTAAGAGGTGGATTATAGTTACTTTGGTTTCTCCCATGCAGTACCATTTTCTCTCTCAATAATGTCTATCTTCCAGCCAAATAATTGTGCAGGTGAATATATTAGAGGGAGATATTGGAAAAAGGTATATCTTCATTTAAAGAAAGAGATATAATAAAATATGTAAAATTGTTAATAAAGAGCAATTTCATTGATATGTTGGGGTGAGTGCAGGTGAGAGATATTACAGTCTGTACTATCAAAATTCTGTAATGTTTACAGTCTTTTGCATCAAGCATGTATTCATGGAAGTTATATAATAAAACTGGATAGAGGGAAAGTTAATATCTGGGATGTATGGCCTGCCTTCTGGTCCACCAGGAAAGTGATAGATGGTATTAAAAGGGGGAGTCTGCTGAGACAGGTGGTAGGGTGTAGAGATGGTGGTGGTAGATATGAGTATAAAAGTTGGATACTATGTCTGCTTCAAGGGAATGAGCCTCCTCAAGGTAGTATAGCCTGCTTCACTTTCTCTCTTTTAGGGGCTGAAAAATAGTCTACTTAGTTGTATAGAGTTGTCTCTGTGCCCAAATGATTTTCCTTCTGACGTCTAAATGTTGCCTTCTTTTATTTTCTCATTCTCCCTCTTCTTAAGCTCTTTGTGCTTTAGATGAGCCATGGCATTATGGAAAGCACGGCAGCTGTAGCCCTCCCTGACTCCGCACTCCACATGCTCCTGAAGGACTTCTAAGCTGGGGAAGACCCGGCAGCAGGCCATGCACCTGAACCCACTGTCCAGGGTCACCAGCCATTCAGGCGTCTTAGCACTGGGATACCCATCCAGAGCTGGAGGCTGTGCTCGACTTTCACCATCTCCGCTTTTCTCCTGAGCTCTGCTGTCTAATATGGGCTCATAGTCAAATAGGGTTTTCTTCTCAGACATGTGAGAGAGAGGGACATTTTGATGAACTTTTTCAATATAGGACATTTCTTCCATTTTTATCTTTTTTGAGGGAGGTACCAAACCCTCCTCTGTATGGTATAAGACGGCCACATCCCTTTTCAAATGTACACGCATATAGTAAATTTTCATGAGCCTTACATCTGTCCCATGTACTGGGGACATAATGGGCTCGTTATTATTAAGGGCATGGGAAGGAATGTAGGTATGTGAACAGTCAGAGGAGTTCTCCGTTTGCTCCGAGTCCTGAGATATAGGCATCTCCTTGATTCCTAGCAGAGAGAATTGGAAACATAAAATTAGAATGTGTGTGTGAGGGCTGTTAGAGTTAAGATGGACATGCAGTATGTGGCCATGTTAAGTAAAAATACATCTATATGTAACATTTCAGAATTCAATGTGTATTATGCTGTAACTATGTAGGAATGAAGAGATAAGATGATGTTGATGTACTTACGGAGTTGTATGTATATTTTTGGACATATCTGGCAAGTGTTTCAATGTTGCTAAACAGGGATGGCGAATGCGCGCATGCTTCTTATGTGGTGTGACAGTGCATGTGAACAGTATAGGGGTGGTATCTGTTCTTACTGTGAGACAGTGAGATTGAGTGTGTTAGAGAAGATGTATATGAACTCTCAGGTTGTTCAGCTCTACAAAGGACTGAAGCCTTGGTGGAAGAAGTGCCATTTGGTTAGGGACACAGCATAGGGAAGTAAATTTCCTTCAGTGCATGTGAGTTTTCTAGAGTTTGACCTAAAGAGGTTATATGTGTGAGGAGATATGAATTGTTTATGGAATTAGTGTATAAAAGGGTGAGTCTGAAAATGACTGGGTGAAGAAATGAAGGTTAGAGTGTATCTAGGTAATGCTGCTAGAGAATTGGAAAGATCACTCAGGAGGGAAGGCCTGAGAACAAGGGCAAAAAAAGGACAAATGGAGCCTTACTTGGCATGAAGGACAGATGTGTGAGTGTGTGTGGATTTGAGTTAATGCTCATCCTAGGGGAAGGTTCTGAGTAAACTCCTATAACATATCAGCACTGTTCACTGCCTGAGCCACAGCTGTCCCAGGGCTGCTATGCTGAAAATTTGTGCTGAGTGACCTTGCCCTGTCCTTGAAAGCACACTCCTACTTGTCCCTCTGCAGAAGCCTTAGTACTAGTCCTCCCCTGAAGCCCTCTCTTATATTTGAGGGGGAAATGAAATCACTAGAGTGTAGGCTGAGCAATTGAGCTACATCTCTTAACAAAACTCAGATACCACCTTTGTTTATTCCTTACCATCCTTATTAGGACAGGGAAGCTTGGATGGGGTGGAGATACAAGTGAAATATTCATAGGAGAGAGAATTTTCTCCTACTGCCTGACTACAGGGTGGGACCTCCACAGGTGACTCAGGCTGAGGCACATCCTCTTGGGTGTTGCACAGTCCTAGGCAATGGAATAAAAAAGAACACTGAGGTGAGCCATTTTCTGGGGTCGGTGTCAACTAAAAAACTGCATGTTGAGTGGATATTACATCTCAGGCATCATCACTTCACATGACACTTGCTCTCACAGAAATTAAGGACACTCTCCCATTTAAAATTCCATTAACTCCAAACTAAACACTTATTAAATGGTGTGTTTTATGAATACCAGTGGAATTAGGTATCTTGCTTGTGATATTTCTGGATAGCTATAAAGATTAGTAACAACTTGGAATCTTGCCTGAAAGACAGTATGCAGGAATTAAAAGGTAGATAAGAACTACATTTCCTCATGAAAAATTGTACAATTAGGAGATTCATGGTATGAGTTTCATGAAAGATTCATCATGTATATCTATTTATATTGTTATATATATACTGATATATACATAAATAGTTGTAAAAAGATAAAACTTTTTTAAAGAAATTATTCACTATTAATATGTCATATTAATATGTCACTGTCTCTATTTCAATGCTAGTCTCGCTCACTTCTTATTCAACTTTTTAAGACATGCGTGGGAAACCTTTTTTCTGCCAAGGGTCATTTGCATATTTATGACATTATTCTAGGGCCATACAAAATTAGCATCTTAAAAATTAGCCTGCGTCCTGACCAGTTTGGCTCAGCAGATAGAGCATCAGTCTGCAGACTCAAGGGTCCCAGGTTTGATTCCAGTTAAGAGCATGTACTTTGGTTGTGGGCACATCCCCAGTCGGGGGTATGCAGGGGGCAGCTGATGGATGTTTCTCTCTCATCGATGTTTTTAACTCTCTATCCCTCTCCCTTCTTCTCTGTAAAAAATCAATAAAATATATTTTTAAAAATGTTTTAATTAGCCTGCTATATTTGGTTCAACATCTAACTCACTCCTAATTCTTTGGCAGGGCCACACCAAATATTTTTGTGGGCTTCCTACATACCACAGGCACAATTTTCCCTACCCCTGGTTTTAAGATTATCATGAAGTCTTATGAATGTGTGTGGTACATGTATTATTTACATTTCTAGCAAAATGTTATGTGAATGTCATGTGCATGGTGTTTAAGTTACAATATGTTGGTTAAAACTGGCTAAGGGTTTAATGTGCAGTTGATTTGGTGTTTGCAAATCTGAGTATAGGATGAGCTTTGTGTGACTAAGGAAGGTATGCATACTTTGTGTCTATGTGTTAGTTTAGCACATATGTATATGTGTATATTGCATTTTCCATGATATATTTGTGTGTTTTATATGTAGTTTAGATAGAGAACTATATTACCCAGGATATTCTCTTTGAGACCAATGAAATTAGTGTATTTGCAAAATGTGAGGGAATAAAGAATGTAGAAAAATGAAAATTAAGGTGTATAAAAGAATGCTTATGCTTTGAAAATAATGGCAGAGTAGAGAAAATAGTCTGTAATAATAGATGTGCTGTAACATGTGATTGCTTTAGAAAATAAATGTATGAATGAATTCTGAAGGCGTTAATATAGAATATAGCACCTAAAGCCTAGCAGTCGAATTCAAGCATTCAACCAATAGAAATGTGTCCATGTTGAAAAGTACATGTAATAGGATACCTAGAACATCACCTTTTCAAGTGGATCAAACTGAAAGGAACCAAAATGTTCATAAATTTATAATCAATGAAGAAATAATATTCATGCAATGATATACGTATACTGAGAATAAAAAATGTCACACACAATATGGATGTATTATACAAATATAGTGATGAGTGAACAGAACTAGAAGCAAAGTACATATTGTGCCCTTCTATTTCCAAAAAATTTAAAAGCAGGGATATTAATCTAGGGTCTGAGGAGTTAGGGAAATTATAACTCTTTGCATGGTATGGACAAAAATAGAGCTTACAAAATTTAGATGCATGTGGAAGATTATAAGAAAATGAATTATGAGGAGAGTGAGTGCAGAGGGTCTGATTAGGGATGAATGTGAAACACTGCCTATGAAAATACATGGATGCGACAGAGTTTATGACTAGGTATCTGCACTCTACCTCTTGAAGATTCTACTATTTTCGGCCTGTGTTAAGTTCTTAGTGCTTCACATGTTCCTGGTAATACAACATGCTCTGTCCAGCTCATAGGAACATACTCTTCCATGTTTCTCTGATAAAACTCTCATCCCCTTGGGTTCTTTCTCATTATTTTCTCAAATATAACACCTTTCCCCAGTTATCGCCCTTGCTTGCTACAGTCATTTTAAGCACTTTCCCTTAGAATATATTGCTTCCATGCTGATCCTAGAACATGCAGGACCAATGGGATGTCTATTCGTACTAGGGAGCCTTGTTTCAATTAGTGGGCAGAACCACTCAGTTCAACTCACTTCAACTTTGGATTCTGTCTAGATTCCACCTCCTTTTGTGTCCTACTCAATAGTCCCTCCTTACCAACACCATTTAGCTTGTCTTTACAAGAGATGCAAGATAAACTGTCTGAAGAGGTTTTCCATGCTTTCTGACATTGAGTTAGAGCCTTGTGTCTGTAACTGAAAAGCATCTTCTCTTAAGTTCATCTTTGCTGAGAAAATTAAATAAAAATGTTAGAGAAATAGTCCATGATTACTATTTGTGTATCTATCTGTTCAGTGGTTCTCAACCTTCCTAATGCCTTTAATACAGTTCCCCATGTTGTGGTGACCCCAACCATAAAATTATTTTCATTGCTACTTCATAACTGTAATTTTGCTACTGTTATGAATCACAATATAAATATCTGATATGCAGGATATATTTAGGTGACCCCTGTGAAAGGGTCTCAACCCACATGTTGAGAACCGCTATCTGTCCATTAAACAAACAATAAGTCTACTGTGTGTCACATTCAGTGAATACACATGGCATCCATATTAATGGCTGGTGGAATATGGTTCCTATGAAAATCTTAATATTAAATGCACAGAAATATTTATTGTGTCCATATATGTCATGAGTGACTGGGTTTTAACAAAGGTTATTTATAAATGGAACAGATTGCTGTCTCATTTCAATCTGGACCTTCAACTATGTTATATTTATTAGCTTCTCTTGCAGGTAGTTCTGACTGACAATGAGATTACATTTCTACAATAGAAAATGAATCAGAATGACAGGTGCCACTTCCATGCATCGCCGTACAAACCTCCTTTGTGCTCCTCCATGCTCTTCTGTTTCCTAGCTGACTGGGATACAGGCATCCCAAAGGTTTCAAGACCGGAAACATTTTGATGTAGTTGACTGAACCCTAAGAAAGAAAATTTTGGTCCTTTGCCCACTTTTGATTGGATTATTTATCTTCCTTTTGTTAAGTTGCATGAGTTCCCTATAACTTTGGAGGTTAGACCCTTATCGGAGATAACACTGACAAATATGTTCTCTCACGCAGTGGGCTTTCTCGCTGTTTTGTTGATGGTTTCTTTTGCAGTGCAGGAGCTTTTTATTTTGATGTAGTCCCATTTGTTTATTTTCTCCTTAGTTTCCACTGTCCTAGGAGCTGTATTGGTAAAGATATTGCTACGACATATGTCTGATATTTTGCTGCCTGTTGATTCTAAACAGACACTTTTCCAAAGAGGACAAACAGAAGGCCAAGAGACATATGAAAACACGCTCAAAGTCACTAATAATTTGAGAGATGCAAATCAAAACAACAATGAGGTACCATCTCACACCTGTCAGAATGGCTGTCATCAACAAATCAACAAACAACAAGTGCTGAGGAGAATGCGGAGAAAAAGGAACCCCGGTGCAGTGCTGGTAGAATGCAGACTGGTGCAGCCACTATGGAAAACAGCATGGAGTTTCCTCAAAAAATTAAAAATTGGACCTCCCATCTGACCCAGTAATCCTACTTCTAGGAACATATCCCGAGAAAACAGAAACACCAATCAGAAAGGATATATGCACCCTTATGTTCATAGCAGCACAATTTATAATAGCTAAGATTTGGAAACAGCCTAAGTGCCCATCAGCAGATGAGTGGATTAGAAAACTGTGGTACATCTACACAATGGAATACTATGCTGTGGTAAAAAAGAAGGAACTCTTACCATCTGCAGCATCATGGATGAACCTAGAAAGCCTTATGCTAAGTGAAATAAGCCAGTCAGAGAAAGATAAATATCATATGATCCTACTCATTTGTGGAATACAATGAACAACATAAACTGATGAATAAAAATAGATCTAGAGACAGAGAAGCATAGAATAGACCGTCAAACCTCAGAGGGAAGGCAGAAAAGAGTTGCAAGGGGTAAGAGATTAACCAAAGAACTTACATGTATGCATATAAGCATAACCATTGGACACAGACGCTAGGAGGTGAGAGCATGTGCTGTGGGGTGCGAATGGCCGGGGAGAGGTCAATGGGGAAAAAAGGAGACATATGTAATACTTTAATCAATAAAGAATAAAAAAATGAATTAAAATCTCCTCTCTGACAAAAAAAAAAAAAAAGAAAATTTCAAACATAAGAAAAATAGAAGATGTGTGTGAAGGCTGTAGGAATTAAGATGGCCATGACCTGCATGAGCATGTGGAGTGAAAGTAAACCTACACATAATATTTAAGAATTCTGTGTGTGGGATACTTTATTTTTTAACATATTTTATTGATTTCAGAGAGGAAGGTAGAGGTAGAGATAGAAATATTGATTATGAGAGATAATCATTTATTGGCTGTCTCTTGCAGGTATCACACTGGGGATATAGCCTGTAACCAAGGCCTGTGCCCTGACCAGGAATCAAACTGTGACCTCCTGGTTCATAAGTCTATGCTCAATCTCTGAGCCATGCTGGTTGGGCTTTGTGAGATATTTTATTTGAAGTGTTTACATGGTGTAACAAGGTGGGAATGAGGTTGCAGGCTCATATGCCAGTTTTTGTGGGGTTGTATGTATGCATTAGAATATTTATGGTGAGTGTTTTTGGTGTTGGTAAAAGGGGATAGAGAATGAACGTGTCCAGGTTTGCTATGTAGGGTCACAGCACACATGAACAAGTGTAGATTCTGTTTCCTATTCTTAGTATAAGATTTTTGGGAATGAGAGTATTAGAAGTGTGTATGGGTACTTAGAATGTTCAGTTTAATGAAGGT
This sequence comes from Murina feae, assembly GCA_004026665.1. Lineage (NCBI taxonomy): Eukaryota > Metazoa > Chordata > Mammalia > Chiroptera > Vespertilionidae > Murina > Murina feae. Next base: position 13,065 of record PVJC01040580.1, read on the forward strand.
CTGAAGGCTGGTGGCTGAAGCACAATATGGGTAGAGACACAGCAGATGAAGGTTCATATCCTTCAGGGCATATGAGGTTAACTGTGTGAGGGGTTGTGAATTATTTATGAAATTAATGTGTAAATGGGTGCGTCTGAAAATGATTTTGTGAAGGAATGAAGGTAAGAGTGTAGATAGGTAATGCTGCTAGAGAATGGGAAAGAAAGATGAGGAGGAAAGGCCTGTGTATATGAGAGAACAAGGGAAAACTAGAAGAATTGAGCCTTACCTGGTATAGATAGAGGAGGACAGATGTGTGATTGTGTCAATATCTGAGTTTGTTCTCATCTGAGGGGAAGGTTCTGAGCAAACGCCCATGCACATGTCAGCACTGTCCTCTACCTCAGCCACAGCTGTCCCAGGGCTGCTATGTTGGAAATTTGTGCTGAGTGACCTTGCCATGTCCTTGAAGGCACACTCTCTGTTTGTCCCTCTGCAGAAGCCCTACTACTAGTTCTTCTTCCTTGAAGCCCTTTCCTGTTTTTAAGGGGAAAATGAACTAAGTAGAGAGCAGGCTGAGCAATTGAACTACAACTCTTAACCAAGCTCAGATCCTACCTTTGTATATTCCTTACCATTCTCATTAGGATGAGGAAGTTTGGATGGGGAGAAGACACAGACGAAATGTTCAGAAAAAGAAGACTTTTCTCCTGCTGCCTCATTACAGGCTGGTGCCTCCACAGGTGATTCAGGCTGAGGAGTGTCCTCTTGGGTGCTACATGATCCTGAGAAAAGGAATAAAAAAGAACATTGACATGAGGCATTTTCTGGGGTCTGTGACAATTCAAAAATGACATGTTGAGTGGACATTACATGACAGGCATCTTCACTTCACATGACACTTGCTCTAACAGAATTTTCAAGGTGACTTTCCCATTTAAAATTCCATTTACTCCAAACTATAAGTAAACACTTATTAAGTGGTATGTCTGCGCCCTGACCAGTTTGGCTCAGTGGATTGAGCGTAGGCCTACAAACTCAAGGGTCCCAGGTTTGATTCCGGTCAAGGGCATGTACCTTGGTTGTGGGCACATACCCAGTGGGGAGTGTGCAGGAGGCAGCTGATCGATGTTTCTCTCTCATTGATGTTTCTAACTCTCTATCCCTTTCCCTTCCTTTCTGTAAAAAAATCAATAAAATATATTTTTTAAAAATGGTATGTCTGCTAGATGGGATTGGGTATCTTGAATATGATATTTCTGGAGATCTACATAGATTATCAACAACTTAGAATCATGCCTGAAAGATAGTATGCAGGGGGAAAAAGTGGTATGAACTCAATTTCCTTATGAAAAATTATACAATTAGGAGATATGTGGTATGAATTTCATGAAGCATTCTGCATGTATATCCATGTATTTATATTACTACTTATACAGATATAGATATACAGAGAGAGAGATGTAAGAGAATAAATTTTTATTTTTGAAAAACTTATCCACTATGACTATGTTACTGTCCATGTTTAAATGTTAGCCAAGCTCACTGCTCATTATTTCACTGTTGAAAATTATCATTATGTCGCCTGAATTAATGTTTGGTATACGTATTATTTACATTTATAGCAAAATACCATGGTAAATGTAATGTACTTGGGGTTTAAGTTTATAATATGTTGGTTAAAACTGGGTTGAGGTTTAATGTGTAATTGATTTTGAGTTGCAAATGTTAATATGGTATGTGACTGAGGAAGGTAGGTATGTGTGTTTGTTTTTGTTAGTTCAACACATATTTATGTGTGTAGATTGAACTTCTTATAATGATGGATCTGTCATCAGTTTTACATATCATGCTGTTTAGCTTTGGAATTTTATTACTGAGAATCTTCTGAGAATGGTGGAATTAGTATATTTTCAAAATGTGAGGAAATACTTAAAGAATGTGGGGATGGCCTAATCGGTTTGGCTCAGTGGATAGAGAGTCAGCCTGTGGACTGAAGGGTCCTAGGTTCGATTCTGGTCAAGAGCATGTACCTTGGTTGCAGGCACATCCCCAGCAGGCGCACCCCAGTGTGCAGGAGGCAGCTGATCGATATTTCTCCCTCATCAGTGTTCCTAACTCTCCATCCTGCTCCCTTCCTCTCTGTAAAAAAAATCAATAAAATATATTTTAAAAAAGAATGTGGGGATGTGAAAACAAAGGTGTATAAGAGAAAGAATACCTGTGCTTTGAAAATAATGGCAGAATGTGCAGAGAATAGTTTGTAATATTAGGTGTACAGTAGCAAGAAATTACATTAGAAAGTAAAATGTGAAAAACTGACTTCTGAAAGGTTAAAATAGAATATGGAAACTAAGGCCTAGCAGTCTAAATCTTAAACAATCACCAAATAGAAATGTGTACATATTGAAAAGTACATGTAATAGAAAACCCAGAGCATCACTTTTTCAAGCAGTTCAGACTGAAAGCAACCCGAATGATCATAAAATTATAATCAATAAAGAAATAATTTTCATGAAATGGTATACATATAACAAAAATGAACATAATTAATGTGACACATAATATGGATAAATTACACAATGATAATTATGAGTGAACTAGGGGCCCGGTGCAAAAAAATTTGTGTACTCGGGGTGGGGGGAGCCCCTCAGCCCGGCCTGTGCCCTCTCACAGTCTGGGACCCCTCAGTGGATGTCCT
>PVJC01040581.1:0-15770 GCA_004026665.1 Murina feae
TTCTTCAGTTTTATTGATATAATTAACATACAAAAGGACTGGTATTAACTTCACCATACAAATTTTGTACAAAGCATACAAATTTTAAAATAATCTATTGTGGATGTGGAAGAAATAATGTTGCTGAAATGATATCTAGTTATCTATTACTCCATCCACTAATACAAAAATACTCCCTGATACACTTACAACATATAGAGGTCTACCTCACAAATTTATTAGCTGAGGGTTTTTTTTAATATACTTTATATATTTTAGAGCAGTTATATGTTTACAGAAAAACTGAGCAAAGTTTTTACCATATATTCCTCTCACCCCACTCTGTTTCCCCTATTATTAACATCCTGCATCAGTGTGGTACATTTATTACATCTAATGAACCAATACTGATGCAATATTATTAACTGAGTCCTGGTGCACGAATTCATGCATGGGTTTGGTCCCTCTGGATGGCCTGCAGGGATTGGGCCGAAACCTATAGTCCAATGCTGTCTGCAGCTCCTACCTGTGGCTCCTGCTCATTCTGACCCCACTGTGCCTGCCATGGTCTTGTGCCCAATAAGTCCTGATCGGGAGAGGCTCATGTTGCTGCAGCAGTGCTTGCCAGCCATGAGCCTTGTATCTGGTGCTTCCCCTCCCAAGGGCACTGACCTGCAAGATGGAGCTGAAACCAGCTCTCTGACATCCCCTGAGGGGTCCCAGATTGTGAGAGGGCATAGGCCAGGCTGAAGAACCCACTGGTGCACCATCAGGTCAGGGAGGGCTCCAGGGCATGTCCAGCCCATCTCGCTCAGTCCCAATCCCCCAGACCCCAGCAGCAAGCTAACCTACCAGTCGGAGCATCTGCCCCCTGGTGGTAAGTGCATGTCATAGCACAAGTGGTTCAGCAGCCTTAGCATATCATTAGCATATTATGCTTTGATTGGTTGTTCAGTTGTTCTTCCATTCAGTCTATTTGTATATTACCCTTCTATTATGTAGGATAGTTTACATTAGGGTTCACTCTTGGTGTTGTACAGTCTATGGATTTGGGCAAATATATGATGACATGTATCCATCATTATGGCATCATACACCAGTAATTTCAGTGCCCTAAAATTCCTGTGTTCTGCCTATTCACCCCTTCCTCTCCTTGAATCCTATCAACCACTGATCTTTTTACTGTCGCCACAGTTTTGCCTGTTTCTGAGCAAATGTGTATTAAGATTCCTCTATGTTTTTCCATGGCTTCAAGTTCTTTTTTTTTTTCTGTCACTGAACTAGGGGCCCAGTAAACGAATTCATGCACCTTCAAAGGCACTATGGGCAGTGAGGCTGCAGTGGGCATAGGGGCGGATCTTGGCCCATCCTCCATGCCCCTGCCTAGCCCCTCCCACCACAGCCCCCTCTTCAGTCCCCTGTATGTTGGCAGCCCCTGCTCCTAAGCACTGACTGCGTCAGTCCCACTTGCACCTATTAATGGCATGGAGCAATTGGGGCCAGTGCCAGCAGCAGGTGCAAGAAGGGCCGGCACTGTCAGCGGTGCGAGCAGCAGCTGCTGGCCCTATCGCCCCTCAGGAGGAGGGTGAGGTGGAGAAGCCCTCAGGGATGATTGGGGCTGGCAGCCACCACTTGGACCCACTGATGGCGCCAAGTGATCAGGACCCATGTCGGGTGCTGGCAGCGGGTGTGAGTGGGGCCGTCACTAGCAGGGGCTGGTGCAAGAGATGGCTGCGGGTCCTGATCACCCCTCCAGAGTAGTGGGAGGTGGAAAAGCCTGAGGGGTGATCAGAGCCAATAGCCACCGCTCACACCCACTGACAGTGCTGAGTAATCAGAGCCAGCGCTGGGCACTGGCAGTGGGTGTGAGCAGGGACAGCGTCAGCAGCAGTTGCGAGTACCAGGCAGGACCATGGCAAGCGGAAGCAAAGAATTTTTAGTAACCACCAGAGGCTCACCCCGATGACAGCAACCGGCACCCTGCCTTGGTCTGGCATCCCCGCTCACCTGTTCCACCATTCTGCTGCAGCTGACGCCCGCCATGTTCTGCGCACACTCCCAGGTGGTCAGCGCGCATCATAGTGACCAGCTGTTCCACCGTTCTATTTGCATATTAGGGTTTTATATATATAGAAGATAGTATTCTATTGTATGGATGTACCACAGTTTATCCATTTACCTATTAAAGAGTATAATGATTGAAGAACACAGCATACTGAGGTTTCTTCACAAATTACTGTTTCAACTGCAATTAAAAGAATTTCAATACAAAGTGCTCTGACCTGTAGGCAGATTAATTTTACCTGGAAAATTAAATAATCTTTCCTTAAACTTCAAAAAGCTTCTAAAAGTCAATGAAAAATGACATCACATCAAAATTCTAGTTTCACTGGTGATATAAAGGCCTAAAGTAAATAGTAAAAACTCTGGAGTATATCCAGTAGAGTACTTTGAAACAAAATGTAAAGTTCAGAGATGTAACTTTTGAAGAGAACCAAGGAAAGAGACTGCTGACAGAAATCCACCTGGGTCAGACCACATCTCAGATAGTGATATCAGAAACTATCCTTTAAAATGAACCTGAATATTATTGGTTTGGTCTAGGGAGCAATATATGCCATAGGATAATGTTGAAAACAGGCTATCAATCAGCCAGCAATTGGTGGAGTTTAACATCTGGGTATGCGAGGAAAAGAAGCAAGAGAACCTTGCCAAAAACACTGTCAGCCTGGCCAGCATGGCTCCGTGGTTGGGCATTGACCTTTGAACCAGGAGGTCATGGTTCAATTCTCAGCCAGGGCACATGCCCGGATTGTGGGCTCAGTCCCCGGTGGGGGACATTCAAGAGACAGCCGATCGGTGATTCTGTCATCATTGATGTTTCTATTTGTCTCTCTCTCTCTCTCTTCCTTCCTCTCTGAAATAAAAAAAGATATGTATAGTATATGTACATATAAAATATCTATATATTAATGCACACATGAAACAAAGCAATTGCATCAAACAATATATGTAATGTATCGCTGAGCCTATAACATATAGAGATGTACCATATAGAAATATTTGTTAATAAACTACAGCAGAAGTCAGTAGGAGCAAAGCTATACTGGGCTAAATAAATTATTCCAGATGGTAATTTGAATCAACAAGAACAAGAAATAAAGAGAACCAGAAGTGATCAATAAGGTCAATATAACAAAAGCTATAAATATGTACTACTCCTTTCTTCTTCCAGCTTCTTTAAAAGATATAACCACTAGCCCAGCCGGTGTGGTTCAGTGGTTGGTCATGGTTGGATTCCTGGTCAGGGCACATGCCCAGGTTTCTGGCTCAGCTGCCTGTGGGGGGCATGCAGGAAGCAGCTGAGCAATGATTCTCTCTCATCATTGATGTTTCTATCTCTCTCTCTCGATCCCTTCCTCTCTGAAATCAATAGAAATATATATATTTTTTAAAGATATAACCATTATAACAATATATTGTTAAGTTTGTAACACTTATAGATACAATATGTAATAATTATATCACAAATAGCAGGGAAACAAAACTATATTGGAGTAAGATTTTTCAATCTCATTGGAATTAAGTGTCCAAGCTGTCCAAGCATTCACCTGGCAAGGGAGTCATAGATCATCCCCCGCCCCAAGTGCAGCCCTGACCTTAAGCCCTGACCTTAAACGGCAACCATGATGGATTATCCCGAAACTGTTTGCTCATCCATAGCCCCATACATTCCATACGTTCCATGGACCGCCTCCTCATACCAAACCCCTCTCCTCCCTACTTGTCCTAAGCCTTAAAAGCACGGCCCAGCTTGGCCCACGCGTGGCTCCACTGGCCTCTCTCCCTTCCCGAGGCCTGTGAACTCACCCGTTTGCTCCCAATAAAAGCCTGGCTGATTTTTCATTTGGCTCAGTTTTTAATTCTTTGACGGCTTAATTAAAAATTAAGTTGTTGTAAATCTGATGCTGACTCTAAGAAGTATATGGCAAGTCTTAGAGCAACCACTAAAGAATTAACTTTTTAAAAAGTGAAAAAAATTAATTAAAAAATTAAACTGCTGCAGGAGTAAATATTCACAGAAAGCAGTAAAGAAGGGATAGAGACCACAAAAGATATGAGACATACAGGGGGAAAAAAGGTAAAAATAGGAGATATAACTCAACTATATCAACAACACAGAACATAAATGGAATGTACAGCCCTAGTGGGTGTGGCTCAGTTAGTTGAGGATTGTCCTGTGAATTGAAAGGCTGCTGATTTGATCCCCCGTCAGGGCACATGCCCAGGTTTTGGGCTCAGTTCCTGCTAGAGGTACATGTGGGAGGCAAGTGGTCAATGTTTCTCTCACATCAATGTTTCTCTCTCTTTCTCTCTCTCTCCCCCTAAAAATTAATAAAAAGATTTTTAAAACAAATAAACAAACAGAGCAAATAATCTAATCAAAAGGCAGATCACTAGATTAGGCTGAAAAAACAAGATATAACTGTATGCTGTCAGGCTCCACATTCAGCAGACATCTAATAGACTCTGAAACATAAAGACTAAAACAGAATTCTTCATCCTTTTCCCCTCCCACCCCACTACCACCTTTAAAATCTGCTCCTTCATTTTCTCTGTAAGTGGCAATTACAATCATCCAACTGCTCAAGCAAAAACTTAAGTTTCTGGCTCTGACATCCCACATCCAATCAATGTGTGAATTCTACAGCCTGTCCTTTTAAAACTTATCCAGAATCCAACCACTTTTTCTATTTCCACCATCACTCACGGGATTACTGAATTACACTCCTACCTGGATTCCACCTTTCCACACTGAGCCCTGTTATCTATCTTCACACAACAGCAGAGTGAACCTTCTGTAACAAATTATACGTCAAATTTTAAATGAAATCCAAATCCTTTCCAGCTTCATTTTCTACTTCTTTAACCACTACATTCTCTTTACACTCGACTTCTTTGCTGTCCTCAGCAAGTTATTAACCTGAATTTATTATTCAACCCTATTTTAAAAATATCATTAATACATGTATAAATGTATATGAAAGTGAGAAAGGATAAGCCCTATTACAAAATGTGAATAAACATTATTTATAGGTAGTAGTATCATAGACAATTTTCATTTTTTCTTATTGCAAAAAAGATTTTTAATGTATGTAGTATTTATGCATTTTATATATATATATAAAAAGCTGTGTATAAAATCCCCCCATCCAATGGTGATAGCATTTAACTATATATGAAATGTGGAAATAAACCACGTGGGTTACAGAAAAAAAGAAACAAATTAAAACCCAAAACAAACATTGCTTACAGACAAAGCTTGTATTTACTAATATATGTTTCAGGCACTTCCATTCATTATTTCATTTAATTCTTATAATAACTCTGTGTGATGATAATTATTTTTGTGTTACTCGTGCAAAATGGGGCCCCAAAAGGTTACTGGAAAATGCGTTGTCTGAAGTTGCAGAGCAGGTGGTGAAGACCAGGTCGCTCTGGCTAGAATGGTCATGTTCTAAATACAGTTCTAGATACTGCCTCATCATACTCATACACAACAGAGCAAAATGAAAGGACTGAGACAACCAGTAACAAAGGGCCATCATGTAGTTATAAAAGTGCTTACTAAACTGGAATTATGTAAAAACTGATGGGCCTATTACATGAAAAAGGAAAATACCGCATTTCATACACGAGCACAAGAAAACTTAATCTTTCTTGTGGAAATAGGCCAAAACACACTGTTAGGTCGGAAGGGGGTGGAGGGGTTGATGCATGCCTCCCAAGGCAGATGGGGACACAGATACCGGTCCCTCCCTGGAATGACCCCACAAGGTCAGCTACCAGACAGAGGACACAGATTCCTTCCTGGAAACCTGAAGACCCCCAGGCAGGGACACCCACAGCTGGAGCTCCCCCGCCCTCACTGAACAGCTGTAGGAAATACGCCCCTCACTCCCTCGCTGCGCGCCTCCAGCGGCCCCTCCCCGGGGCCTCTGGGCTTCACCCAGACAGCGCAGAATAAATTCCCTTCCTTCAATCTTCCGGATTCCCTGACTCAGTTTCCTCCTGCGCGCGAACCTCCCACACACCAATATATTAACGCTGGTTCAGTTTGGGCAATGGAACTCTGAGTGGTTTTTAGTTTGTTTCCTTTTGTTTTGTACATTCTAGAACATTTTTTTGTGTGTTTTCATGAACGCGTTAGAACTGCTTTAAAACAAACAAAATCTAAGTTAATTTTCATGAAACAAAAAGTTTTTGTTCTGTAATAAAGGAAGAACAGCCCAGTAATGTCCCAAACGGCTACAGATTCCAAATCTAGATTTAAACCAGATAAAAAGTAAAGCATTATCCACAAGGCGACGTGGGGAGTCTTTCATAGACCAGCTGCCTTCAGGGGATTTTACGGTGCCTTCATTTTTGTGCACATCCTACGTTATCGTGAGCCTGCAGCCACTGACGATGCCATGCAGCTTAGTTTACACTTTTCCAGGGCAGGGAGATAATGCAACGACATTATCAAACTATTTCTGGAATGTGTCTTTGTATGAAAGCAATAATACTTCAAAGAAATGATGGCAAGAACAAGTCGAAATGTTCAAAAATGTATGTCTTCTCCCCCAAATGCCGTCTCCGGACCCGCAAACCTGTTCGGTATTGTTTAGGGGCCCGGGGGTGGGGGACGCCAAGCGCTTGGCTTTCACGATCTCTTCGGCAGAAGAGTCAACTCCGCTTTAGTGAATGTGGCGCCGCGAGGCCCCAGGGACGCGGGAGGCTCTGGTAGGCGGGCCTCCGCCAGGGCGGGCAGCAGGGAAACCGCCCGACAGTAATGGCGGCAACAGCGCGGAGACTGACAGAGACTGAAGAGCTGACTCGGCTCCACGGAGTAAACGCCGACCGGGAGGGAGCGCGCAGACGCCGACCAGAAGCAGGAAGCTCTGCCTGGCTCCGTAGCTCCAGGACCGGAACTGTAAAGGACTGCAGACCCGCCCACCCCTTCCTGCTACGCACGCACGCACGCACGCACGCACGCACGCACGCACGCACGCACGCACGCACGCACGCATCTTCTGGGCGGGGCGCAGGCGGGAGTCCACCCACGGGGAAGCGCCAGCTCGCCGAGGCCCCGCCCCTCTGAGGATTTATCCGGGTGAGTTCCATTCCTAAGCTACTTCTCTGCCGGTCTTGCTAGGAGACGGCTCCGGCCCGGCAGCTTTCCAGGGCAAAAGTTCCTGAATTGGCGGAGGAAGAACAGCAAGAATGAAAAGTTGGGGTTATAGTTTGAAAATGGAAAGTTTGTCGCTTCATAAACACTTGCTGAATTGTGACAGTGTTGCAGAAGACCAAAGAAATACCAAGCGCGCTTCCTAGAGAAAAGGAGGGAGCCCGTTGATTAACACTAATGGACTCCAGGAATAATTTCCAAATCAGAGTGAAGAAACACGCAGAGGGCTTCACTTTTTATAACCTTCTGGAGTCTTTGTCTTGCAGATATGGTTCCGCCCCCTTGTGGGTTTACAGGAAGACCCCCAGGTGTTGAGGTCCCCAGGCTATATCTGACGATCTGTCCAGGGGCCAGCGATAACGACCCCTCCCCCCCTCCCCTCCCCCCACCTCCAGGGCAGTGCATTGTTCACAGTTTTTATGGCCTGACACTCCTTGCAAGACCAGTTTCCTCCTCAAGGGCAGTAAAAGCTAGGAAAACCAAAGGGCAAGAGGAATAGAGAAACTGAGGTAGGAAAGTTAAAACAAGGCCAAACACTGGGGCAATTTGAAGCCAGCTTGTAAATAACAAGCCATTATCTTCCCCAGCCAAGGATTCTTGAGAGCAAATGGTTAAAAAAAATAAAAATAAAAGCCTCCCTAAGAAGAGAATGCAGGAAAGGAAGGGGAAAGGGGGCAATTTTATTTTTTGCTCCCTAACGCAAAAGCCAGAAGTGTCAAGGCTTAGCAAAATAAAACTGCTAGGTGTGTCTCATGAATTCTGGGAAGGCCACAACAAAGTAAAATTAAGAGAATCTGTACCAAAATATTCAGCAGAGGAATTCTGAAACCTATAAACATGAGGGTATATAAAGCCTCAAATCCCACCCAACTCATCACTCTCCAGATTGGCTAAGAGCCCATCTGTGCACATTATACCTGGTGATAGATTTGCTTGCCTTGCTTCTTTAATAAATGTGTTTGCTTTAATTGCTTTAATAAAATTGGCTTTATCACAATGCAATCAGGGTCTCTCGTTTAAATTGATTTATATAAGAAGGCGAGACCTGGGGTAGGGACAGCCCTCGCCTTCTGACTCAGGGCTGGCTGTCTGATTACCTCTCTGGTGTCTGTGAGAGGAGCAGGTTGATGTTTGCTTTCATTTAACTCTACCATTAAAAAACCATCTTCTAAAACTACAACAGCAACATGAGGCTTAATTTAATAACCAGATAATTAGCAGTGGGCTCTGGGACCCACCTGTTTGTCTTTCTGACCATTCAGGGTGTCCACAGTTTTGAATGAGTCTTTGACAAATCCCCTTCCTAGTATACACTGCATACTGTTAGTACCTTGGTGAGATTATAAAGGAAGTATTTTGCTAGCATCATTTTCTAAAACTTTATTTTTGCTATGCTTTTAAAAAAATATATTTTTATCAATGTCAAGAGAAGAAGGGAGAAGAGATAGAAACATTAATGAGAATCATTGCTCGGCTGCCTCCTGCATGCCCCACACTGGGGATCCAGCCTGCAACCCCAGCATGTGTCCTGACCAGGAATAGAACTAGGACCTGTTCATAGGTCCACACTCAACCACTGAGCCCTGTCAGCCAGACTGCTATGCTCTCTTTTAAAAACTGGAATGGTTTATCCAACTCTGAACTTTAGCCAGTCATAATCTGGCTTTAAACATGAACATCCTTAGTGCCTACTTCACCCCATCCATCTTCCCCCTACTCAGTGTGCTTAGTTTGTTTGTTTATTTTAATTAATTGCATTTAATTAAAAATATCTCCCAAGGATATTTTTCCATTGATTTTAAGAGAGAGTGGAAGGGAGAGGGAAAGATAGAGAGAAATATGGATGTGAGAGAAACTCATTGATTGGTTGCTTCCTGCAAACAACCTGACCAGGGCCTGGGCTGGGGAGGAGCCTGCAACTGAGTTATGTGCTCTTGACTGGAATGGAACCTGGGACTCTATCCACTGAGCCAAACCAGCTAGGGCTCAGTGTGCTTAGTTTAACCCTCACATAAAGCGTACTGCAAAGAATTGTGGAGCCAAAGGGGGGCCAGGGAATATCATTATGATTAGGAAACTGAGATAGACCTATGAGCTCTCCACTAATCAGCAACAAGAGACTACAGCCTCTGGACCTTGGGAAAATAAGTGTTTCTGGACATCAATACAGTGACCTTTTACTCAAAAAAACATTTGAATATGAAAGATCTGTGTTAGTGGGTACTCAATAACATGCAAAACAAATGCCATTTCTGTGGGAAGCTTCATGATAAGAAGGAAAGAGCAAAGACTTGGAAGTTCGATTTCAGTTCAAATCCTGGCTTGACACTTAGAAACTGAGTCATCACAAGCAAGTTACCTTACCTCTTCATACCAGTTTGCTAGGCTTTTTGCCTTTAGTATATTATTCTACTTTACAATACATACAAAGTAAAGATCCCTTATACGGTTGCACTTATTTCTAAAACGTGATCTGTAATAGGTTTGTACTACATACACTATGGTTATTTAATTTTAAAATTATTTAAAAACTAGAGGCTCAGTGCAAGAATTTGTGCACCTTGAGAGGAACTGTAGGCCATGAGGCTGCAGTGGGCACAGGGGTGGGTTTTGGCTCATCCTCCACAACCCTGCCCGGCCCCTCCTGCAGCATGGTCCAGTCTGCCTGCAGCCACACTCCCACCCGCTGACTGGCACAGAGCAATTAGAGCCAGCACCTGCAGTGGGTACCAGAGGCAGCTGCCAGCCCTGATAGTCCCTCAGGTAGGTGGAGAAGCCCTGAGGGGTGATGGGGTGGCAGCCCCCACTTGCACCTGCTGACAGCGCCAAGCAATCAGTGGGTGTGAGCAGGGCCAGTGCCAGCAGCAAGTATGAGTGCCCAATGGGGTTGGGGTGCACGGGAGCAAAGAATTTTCAGTACCACCAGAGGCTCACCCCAATGACAGCGACTGCCCCCCCCCAAGGCCCCCGCATCTGCTCCACCATCTCGCTGTGACCAATGCCTGCCATGTTCCACATGCGCCCCCTGGTGGTCAGCATACGTCATAGTGACTGGATGTTCAGCTATTCTTCTGTTTGGCCTATGTGCATATTAGGGTTTTATATCTAGACTAGAGGCCTGATGCACGAAATTCGAGCAAGAGTAGGCCTTCTTTCCCTCAGCTGCTGGCACCGGCTTCCCTCTGGCACCCGGGACCCAGGCTTCCCTTGCAGCCCTGGCTTCGTCCGGAAGGTCATCTGGAAGGATGTCAGTCTAATTAGCATATTATGCTTTTATTATTATAGATAATTTATTATTTTTTGTTATTTTAATAATATATTGGAGCTACTGACAAAATGACACCTTGCCTTCATGAGGGCAGGGAGCAGATAATACAATGAACTGTGCATATAAGGCTGAATTAGTAATACTTTGAAAAGATATTTAGGGACGAGGGAGGAATAGTTAGAACTCTGAAATCCCAACTTAAATACACTATTAGTACAATAAATAAGCATATGGTTAAAACCATTTTTAACATATCTCTGAAAACTTATTCCTTTGAAAAAAAAGTCTTTGAAGTTATTATGCCTGAACTTGATTGTTGAGAGAAAAATCTTTCATGAAGAAAGCGATATAATTAAGGACTATGTAAAGAAATGCTACAATGGGGAATCCACAAAAATCAGTAATTATCCAAAGGTTAATTTGGTATTCCATATTAACAGAGTTCATGTGGGAAAAACACTTAACATTTTAACAAGTTTGGGACTCAGCCAAACAGATACTTATTTTTAAAGAATATTTGCAACTCTTCCTCTCTGAAAATTTAAGATATGTAAGAAGCCCAGATATTCTGAGCTCAAACTTCCAGGACAAACCAAAACTCAATTGTTTTTAAGAATAAAAGTAACGGTCAACCTGCTTCCAGGCGCCGGAGTATGGAGATTGGTACCTTTTCCCCCAAGAGCGATATAAAATCTCACATGAGGCTGAAAGCTCTCCAAGAGTCAATAAATGTTTTTTTCATATAGTATTTCATCTAGTCCCATTACTGTAGTCCATTATTACAGAAAAACTTAAAACTTACCCCTGGGTTTGGCAAAAATTGAAACAAAGTTCATGCTTTAAATAAATGTATCAATAACGGTTACATATTAAAATACATGTATGTCCTAAGTGCAACTCTACCTTCCCAGTACTCTCCATATGCCTTTCCACAAACTTTCCTTTAGTGCGACTTCTGGTTGAATTATCTAGCCAGCCGGGAGGCATTCACTACGCCTCCAAAGCAGCTCAGAAGCAAAACCACCGTTTTGTTTGCCCTCGTTTGAGAATTTTAACTCAGCTTCCGAGCCCCAGTGAAAACGCAGGATACCCAGGTCGCACTGACGCCCTCTCCTCCCTCTCCGGCAAGCGCCCGGGCCTGCACGTGCGGGCCTAGGGTTGCCCAGCGCAGCGCGCACGCCGCCGTCGGCCTCGAACCCTCGGCAGGCGCCGCCCGCCGCCGCTCGCGCCCCACCCCCGCCTGGGGAAGTTGCGTCATCACGCTCGCCCGCCTCAGCCCCGGATGCACTTTTCTACCTGGATTCTTCGAGCAGACTCAGAACTCCACGGTGCCCTGCGCGCTTAGCACATGCGCGACGGCTCTGCTCCGTCTTCCTCCCCTGCCGCTAGCCTCCACCGTCCGGGCCGCCGCCGCCGCCGCCGCCGCCACCGAGGAGTCAGGAAGTTCAAGATGGCCGCCGCGGAGGCTCAGTGCCTGCGGGAACAGTCGGAGTAAGTCTCTCTCGGCCGTACGGCAGGCCGGAGCCCTGGGGACCGCCGAGTGGCAGGCGGTGGAGACTTGCGCCGGCGGGCGGGAAAGTTGAGGCCTAACGGCGAGAGCCAAACTTTGCCTTCCCCCGCGCGGCACGCTGCGGGGCGGGAAACGCGGGGCGCGGGCGGGCGGGCGGCCGGCCTGCGGTTCCACTCCCCGAGGCCGCGGCTGTTGAGTCGGAGCTGGCCGCGGCCTGCCGCGCGTCGTTCCTCTGGGAGGCGCGGGCGCGAGCGGCCTCTACAGGTCCCGCGCGCTCGGCGGCTGCGGCCACGGCGCGGTCGCGCCCTCCTAGTCCTCCCGGCGCGTCGGAGCGGCGCCCGGGCCGGCCCCGAGACGTGTCCTCCTCCCGCACGCAGGGCCGGCGGTCCCGCTGCGGGGTCAGCTCTAGAACCGGGAAACCGAGGGGAGAGGGGGTGCTGGGGTCACCCCTTTGGACCATCCCGCAGCGATAGTTTGTGCGCTTCATCTCGCCACCCCTGTCCTCCGCCCTCCACCATCCCCCCGATGTTGTAATGGGCGACTTACTTGCCAACTTGTGAACGTGAGGCAGGAAGACCCCGTCCTTGGGCTTCAGGCCCGCGTTTGGGGCCCGGCTGCGGCGCCCCTTGGGCAGGACCCCTGAAAGCAGTCGCGGCGGCGGCCGGCTCCTTCGGGCCCGAGCGCCCTGCTGTAGCTGAGCTGGTGCAAGGAGGGCTGCGGCCACGAGGAACACATCCTCGTACAGGTTGCGGAGGCTGACCACTGCTCAGCTGAAATCGGTGCATTTGTTTTTTCGTGTGTATGTTGAGGACTTCTGAAGCCAGAACATACAAGAGAATGGGTTTTACGGTATTCCTGTAAAAACCGTTTTTGCTGTCCGCTCTATCTGACCTGTTTCCAGCCATCTTAGAGAAGAGGTAGATCTATCCCAGCAACTTGGGGTGGAGAGGCAGGAGCGATCTTTGCCGCCAGACGGCCCAACACCTCCTCGCCGTGCAACCAGTGGGACGCCTCAGTCCTTTGCTTTAATTTACTCAGCTAGACAGTGAAGCTTTTCATGAAGGACTCTGGAAAGCTGCTTTATTATCGTCACAATTCGACGTAGAGGACAGCAGATGGAGTCCGAAGTTTTAACTAGACTTTGTCACATTTTGTGTCCCCTCGAGGTCACAGTGCGGCACCGTTACAGTGTTGATGCCGGTGCGGTACACATCCTAGGCGGTGCCCTGGTGGAACGGAGGGGTCGGGGTTTGAGTCCCCTTCAGGGCACAAGCCCAGGTTGTGCACTCATCTGTGTTTCTCCCTTCTTCGCTCTAAAAACAATAAAAACAGTTTTAAAAATTAAAGTCTTAGAGTATAGTGGCTCATTCATTTTATTTCAGGAACAGTTCAGATACGCTTTGAGGAGTCATTCAGCTACATTTTATTTACATATTCAAATACTAGATTTGAAAGTAATAACTTTTTTAGGCCTCTGCAATATGATTGATACTGAAGTAGTGTTTAATTCTACTTCCCCTTCCCCACAGAACATTGGGTATAAATGGAATATTTGGTTTATATGTGTTCCATTTCCAATTATTTGAAAATGTTTAACAAAGAAAAGAGTTGGATATGGAAGCAAGTACTATTTATGCTGCTCGTACTGAATGCTGGATATACTGTAATGTCTGAACAGTTCTTTAGAGGATAGTGAATAGTTTATATGGACATTATTCAAAGTTCTAATTTAGAAAAAGTAAATATTAAAAAGACAGTTTTAAGCTTCCTGAAGGCTTTCTAGGGCTTTTACATTTGTCACTCATTAGCTTGCTCAGCATTTTGGATGGTTTTAAACATTTACTTAAAAATACATATATTTTTAAGTGTGTGTGTGTGTGTGTGTTATATAAAATATATATGTGTGGCCCTAACCGGTTTGGCTCAGTATATAGAGCATCAGCCTTCGGACTCAAGGGTCCCAGGTTCGATTCCGGTCAAGGGCATGTACCTTAGTTGCAGGCACATCCCCAGTGGGGAGTGTGCAGGAGGCAGCTGATCGATGTTTCTAACTCTCTATCCCTCTCCCTTCCTCTCTGTAAAAAAATCAACAAAATGTATTTAAAAATATATATATGTGTGGGTGTGTTATATAAAATGTGTGTGTGTGTATATATATATTTGTTAATCCTCACCCAAGAATATTTACTCCCCCTTTTTTTAGAGAGAGAATGGTAGGGAAGGGGAGGAGAGAGAAGGAGATGTGAGAGAAATACACCCATTGGTCGCCTCCCACACATGCCCCTACCAGAGCCAGGGACTGAGGTACGTCCCCTTGGTCAGTGCCCTTGGTTGGAATCGAATCCTCAACCCTCAGTCCACAGGCTGATGCTCTATAATCACTGAGCAAAACCAGCCAGGGCTAAACATTTACATTTTTACATGTGTTGACTTGTTTGTACTTACCAAGTACCAGGAACTGCTTAAAGCACTGAACAAATATTAACTCATTTAATCCTTGTAATGGCCCGATAGTGGTAGATACTGTTATTTCCCATGTTTTACAGATGATGATACTGAAGCACAGAAAAATTAAGTTAACTTGGCCAAGGTTGTACTAAGTGACAGATCCAAGATTTAAACCCAGGCAATCTGGTTTTAGAACCCAGCTCCTATCTGTTGTATAGTCTGGTCTGCCACAATACATTTTAAAAATAGCCTTTAAGGCTTGAAATAATTTTCATTTATTTTCAGTGTCCCAGAAAGATCTACTTTTGATATGATAGTTCTAATTCTTTGAAATATAATCCCAGACCTGATTTAGAAAAGATGTGGGTCAAGGAAATTGGTTTAAGAATGGTTGGTCTTGCCCGGCCAGTGAAACTCAGTGGTTGAGCATTGATTGACCCATGAACCAGGAGGTCGAAGTTCAGTTCCCAGTCGGGGCACATGCCTGGGTTGTGGGCTCAATCCCCAATAGGGGCATGCAAGAGGTGGCCAATTGATGATTTTCATCAATGTTTCTTCCTCTCTGAAATCAGTAAAAGTGCATATGTGTGTGTATGTACATATACATCTAATCTAATAAAAGAGTAATATGCAAATTAACTCTCACTCCGAGACATCTAAACCGTGCCCACCAGCCACGCCCACCAGCCTATCAGAGTGGCTGTATGCAAATTAACCCAGCCAAGACAAACAGGAGGCTTCTGTTGCACCAGGGATGGAGTTGAAACTGCCTGCCTAGGCCGGCTGGGCCTCTGCTTACAGCAACAATGTTTCAATTATAGAAGATAAATCTCAGAAACCTGATTCCAGCCAGCCTAGCTGGAACATTGGGTCAATGGGAGCTCTGGGCAGCCTGGAAACAGCCCTCAGCCCCTCACCCAGGCTGGCCAGGCACACCAGCAGGTGGACATTCCCTGAGGGGTCCCAGACTGCGAGAGGGCACAGGCCGGGCTGAGGGACCCCACCGAGTGCACAAATTTTTGTGCACCAGGCCCCTAGTATACATATAAAAGGTCTTTTGGGATTTGTCCTGACCCGCGGGACATGCAACGTGCTGCAAGGGAATGAAAGGATAGGAGACGCGAAGAAATGGAGACAAGACAAAGTTCTGATCAAGCCTCAAAATTTTATTTGTTCAGCAGGTCAATATATACTTTAGGAGATGGGGGTGAGTAAGGGGGTTCATGGGAATTAGCCTATCTGCAGACTCTGGAATGGCAGTCGTTACTTCAGGGCAGAAGATATCTATCTTTGGCTGTAGGCCACAGGTCTGGTGACTAGAAGGTTTTACTAAA
>PVJC01040582.1:0-15735 GCA_004026665.1 Murina feae
CGTTCAGAATTGAGGGTCGGATAAAGAGCTTCACAGACAAGAAAAAGCTAAAGGAGTTCATCACCACCCAACCAGTATTATATGAAATGCTGAAAGGTATCCTTTGAGAAGAGGATGAAGAAAAAGTAAAAATAAAAATTATGAACAACAAATACATATCTTTCAACAAGTGAACCTAAAAATCAAGTGAATAAAAAATTGATGAACAGAATGAACTGGTGATTAGAATAGAATCAGAGGCATAGAAAGGGAGTGGACTGACAATTTTCGGGGGTAAAGGGTGTTGGGAATGTGGGAAGAGAATGGACAATGATCGTACACCTATGGATGAAGACAGTGAGCAGGGGGAGAGACAGAGGGTGGGGTGGGAAATGGGAGAAGGGGAGCTTTGGGGGAAAACAGAGGAACAACTGTAATAATTTGAACAATAAAGATAAATAAATTTAAAAAAAAAGAATTGTTAAACATAAAAGAGGAAAAGGGAGACAACTCGTTGATAAATGGGCAAAAGACTTGGACATGCATCATCTAGGAAACATAAATTAAAACCACAATGCAACATTACACTGACCCTACCGGGATCACTAAAATGGGAAAAATGGAAAGTATCCACTGCTGATGAGAAAGGGGTCTTAGTAATAGGAACTCACATACACTGATGGAGGAGCATCACTTGGGAAAACTATTTGCCAGTATCTAATAAGGCCTGGCAGATGCATCCCCTACAACCCAGGAGTTCCACTGTGAGGCACAAGACAGGTAGAAATGTGTGCATATAGTCACCAAAAGACACATGCAAGAATAAAACTGGAAATGCCCATCAACCATAGACTGCATAACAAATGGTGTTAACATTCGTACAATCAAAAATTATATAGAAATATAAATGGATTATCTAGCTCTATATATGACAGCATGAAGAAATCTCATAAGCAGAAGGTTGGATGAAGGTAGTCACATGAAAAAGAATACATATTATATGGTTCTTTTTGTATTAAGTACTAAAAGAAGAAAAACTAATATGTGCTGTGAAAATTCCAGATCATGGCTACCTGTAGGGAAAAGTTGAAAGGAGATAAAGAGCCTGCTGTTGGGAAAGTTTTGTAAACTTTAGTTTACTGACCTGGGTTCTGTTACATGGCTACATGGTTTGATTTATTAAAAGTCCATCAACCCTGCCCGGCCAGCGTCACTCAGTGGTGAGCATCTACCCATGAACCGAGAGCTCCGCGGTTCAATTCCCAGTCAGGGTACATTCAGTTGGCAGCCGCTCAAAGTGTCTCTCTCACCAATGTTTTTATCTCTCTACTAGTCGCTTGGTGCACAAAATTTGTGCACGAGGGGGGGGTCCCTCAGCTCAGCCTGAACCCTCCCCAATTGTGGACCCCTTGGGGGATGTCCTAAACCAGCAGTCGGACATCCCTCTCACAATCTGGGACTGCTGGCTCCTAACTGCTCACCTACCTGCCTATCTGATTGCCCCTAATCCCTCTGCCTGCCTGCCTAATTGTCCTAACTGCTCTCCCCTGCCAGCCTCATCACCCCTAACTGGCCCTGCCAGCCTGATTTTGCCCTTAACTGCCCTCCCCTGCTGGCCTGATCTTACCCCCAACAGCCCTCCCCTGCCAGTCTGATTTTGCCCCCAACAGCCCTCCCCTGCCAGTTTGATTTTGCCCCCAACTGCCCTCCCCTGCCAGCCTTATTGGCCCTAACCCCCAGCCAGCCTAATCTTGCCCCAACTGCCCTCCACTGCTGGCCTGATCACCCCTAACTGCCTCTGCCTTAGCCCTCTCCCCCAACCATGGCTCTGTCCAGAAGGAAGTCAGAAGGAAGTCAGAAGAAAGCCAGAAGGAAGTCAGGTGGCTGGTCAACCTGGTCTAATTAGCATATTGCCCTTTTATTAGTATAGATAGGTTATATATGATAGGATTGCTTAAATGGGCAAGTGAAGCCTTTTTTAACAGGAGGAGTTGCTCTTGGCAGACAAAAACACATAACACTTATATCTGGACTGATAGCCAGCCATATGCACTATACTGCCAAATCAGTCATTACAAAATTTAACTGCTTTCTTACACCTTATACCAAACAGCTGTTGCCCTTAAAACCCCTCCTCAGGCCCCACCTTAGGTTCTGCCTTTGCAGTTCACCCAGATTAGGTTCTGATTGGTCAGTTTCTAAGCCAGTCAATATCTCTGGACCTATCTCCAGGCCTGATCAGATAGATGGGGTTGATCACCAGCCCCTGTGACTGCTGGCGAGGCCCAGAGAGAAAGAGAGGCAATATGCTAATCAGACTTGGTTGACCAGCCATCTTTTGGACGTCCGACTTCCTTCTGGACAGAGCCATGGTAAGGGGAGCAGAGGCAGAGGCAGTTAGGGGTGATGAGGTCAGCAGTGGAGGGCAGTTGGGGTGAGATTAGGCTAGCTGGGGGTTAGGGGCAATCAGGCTGTCAGGGGAGGGCAGTTAGGGGCAAGATCAGGCTGGCAGGGGAGAGCTGTTAGGGGTGAGAAAAGGGCTGATCAACAGCTGCCACAGAGGCTATGGATCAGACCCTGCTTTTCTCTCTGGGCCTCTCTCTGGGTCTGATCCACAAACCCCTTGGCAGTTAGTGCTGGGTTGCCACGGTGCCCACAGTGTGGCAGAACTGGCTAATAGTGTTCAGTGAAGTCTTTGGTCATTTTGGATGTTACAAACCCTGGCTATATATATATATATATACCCTGGAAATATATATATTCCTCTCTAAAATCAATAAAAACATATTTTTAAAATATTAATCAACCTGTGCATTTATGACATATGAATATAAATAACAAGATAATTGGCTCTTATAACTGAAATACCCACAGTTAATTCTTAGGAATAGTTCCATACTCATATCCAATTGATGCCATTAGTAATACCCCCCTCTTTCTCTCTCTCTCTCTCTCTCTCTCGCTCTCGCTCTCGCTCTCGCTCTTGCTCTCTCTGCCTTTCTCTCTCTCTGTCTTGGACAGGTTCTCCCTGTATAAGGTCAAAAGGTCAACTAACAGCCCCAGGCTTCCATGGTATCCTGTTAGAAATAAAACAAAAAGAGAGCATTTCCACTCTTTCTTACTATGAAGATCAAGGAACTGAATCTCGTTGGTTCAAACGGAGATACATGCCCATCTCTACACAAAGGTGAAAACTAGGTCATTTGTCCATCCCATCATCTTTCAACTCTGTACTCAGATAAATTCTTCTTAACGGGTCTCTTGAAATATGGTTGCAGTCAGGTAGATGATGGCTAGGCTGGACTCATCTTGAAGACGTCCTCCTCACATGCATGTGAGGGGAGACTTAAACAGCTGGGCCTCCTTGGGCATCTCCAGCTATCTCTATGTAGTCTTTCCTCGTGGCCTCTCCAGCATGGGTTTCAGGATGGATAGATGCGGTAGCTTGCAGAGACAGTGAGGTATCAACAAAAATGTGCAGATGGCAAGAAATGCATACAGAAGACGATTCACATTGTATGTCATCATGGAAATGCAAATGACTGCAGCAATGAGATATCGCTGTAACCCACCCCACCATTCTTTTAGCATTGTTTCTATAAATGATAAACTGTAACTGCAGATAAGCAGCCTGTTTGCTTACAAATTCTAGGAACTAACTTCAAAAGAAGCCAGGTCCATTTGTGTCACACACAGTAATGCTAGAGCTGCACAGTCTCAACCAGACTCCATAGATATGGCCCAGAAAGCCAAAAGCATTTACTATCTGAACCCTTACAGGAAAAGTTTGCTGACCTCCAACCAAGTCTCAAATGTCACATAGTGTCCTTTCTGCTGCATCTGTTCACTCGAAGTAAGCCCCTAAACCAGCCCATGTTTAAGGAGAGAAGAGTATAGGTGCATGTTCTAAACCCACCAGAGATGGGGCCAGCCCCCTTGTGAGCAGGAGAGTGCTATTGTTGGCTAAAGACACAAAGGACGCTGAGCTGACCCAGAGAACTCTCTGAGGTAAGAGTGTACGTGTCTAATTCTCTGGGCAGGTTAACTGAGTGGAGAAGGCACAGACGGGCATTCTTCTTCCAGGTTAGTTAACACTATTGCCAATGCTGGGTGGTAAGAGCAGAGCTTATTCCTCTCCAAAATTATGCCTATTGCTCAGGGATCCTTCTGCTGATGTCCTTCTGAGCACTTTCACAATGCTCTAATTGAACTGCCTGGACACGGAAGAATTGCTTTCTGCTAAAGAAAATAGCTGGGCGAATTGCAAAAATGGCATACCAGGAAAAATGCAACTCATTCTCGGGCTTTTGAAATGTCAGACTTCTGGCTTACATTCCGGGGCTACAAACAGTCAGCAGCTCTTATTTGGCCATTTTTCACAATAAAAATACATTTCTAAGTGCTATATTAGTTCAATAATGATTGCGGGATCTATTTATTTTGCATTTATGTGTGTGCATATTGGGGGAGGGAGTGGTTCACTAAGTAATACCTTGCCTTTGGCAATGCTGAGCAATAGTGGAGAATGCACTATATTAATCAGATCAGACCACTTGCTTAGTTAGAAGAATGTAATCTGGATTTTAACAAAGTACAAAGCATTCAAAATTCACATGTAGAATTAAGCAGTCATTGAGTTCCTTCTGTAGGAATATGTCACTGACATCATCTCTGCAGCTCCAGGGTAATGGAGAAGGCCGAAGGCCATGGTAACCATGAGGCGATTTCTTTTGATTGTGTTATGCCCAGGGAGGCAGCTTAGAAGGTGGATTGGAAATGGAAGGGAGTCTGCCACCACAGGAGAATAGCAGACTCCTTTCATCTGCCACACGCCTCACATCAGTAGATGCCTGCAGAGTAATCTTAAGAGAGAAAGACTGGCCAGTGGAACTTTATGAAACAAGGCCAAGTGTTGATACAAAAATTGTATTATTGTCACCTGTATTTCAAGTGTTGGTGTGAAGAGGAGATTAAAGAGAAAATTACCTTTCGCCAGCAAGCTCATCAGTGAGAGATCTGGGCACAGGCACCGCCCATGATGATACAGGATCAATGGGAAGAGGGCCTGTCAGAGAGTAGGTACTCAACAAACACAAGTGGGGTGAGAGCGGACATTTCCTTAGGGCTTATCCATAGCAAGCAAGAGGATGAATGGTTTATATACATGCAATCCTCCAATAGCTTTACCAATTATAAAATATTAGTATATCTACTTTAGAGACAAGGAAATTAAGGCTTTATAAAACCAAGTAATCTGTTCAAGGTTACATAAATTTGACTTTGGAACCTGATTTTGAATTAAACAAATCTATTTCCAGAGCTTGTGATCTTAATTACTCTGTATTACAGCCGATGGATGGATGGATGGATGGATGGATGGATGGATGGATGGATGATAGAAGAATGGATAGGTGAAAAGATGGGTGGATGGATAGATGGATGGATGGACTGATAGATGGAATAACCAAAATACTGTGACCATATAGGGGAGGGAGTACATAAATCTGACTAGATATTAAAGAAGGCTAAACAGAAAAGGTGACCTTTGACCTGAGTCCTGAAGAAGACAGACGTTTCCAAGCAGAGGAGACAGAGATGGGTTCCCAGGCTGTAGCAGAGCAGAGCAAAGACACAGACATCTGAGCACCTGTGAATCTGGGATGACAGGTGGTCCTGCCATCTAGAGCACCATGGGAACAGCAGCGCGGGGAAGAGGCTGTGGAGTGGGGCGGCACGGTGCAGAGCTGGAATGCCATGCTGAGAAGTTTGGGCCTCCTGCAGGCAGCAGAAAGCCTTTAAAGGTCACCTGTAGGTGATGGATAACGTTAGTGAGGACTTCACTAGTGCAGGCAGGATAGGCTTGGAGAGGTCGGATTGCTTGCCCAAAGTCATCTAGTCGGGAATGGTTTGAATCTGCATTTGGACCTGGGCGTCCTTCAGAGCTATAGAGCTAAATAGAGCAAGAGAGTGGCATGAGTTAGTCTGCTTAAAGCGATACCCATGACAGCAGTGTGTGTGAGGCTGAAACTTAATATAGAGAAACTAATTAGGAGGGTGTTTGCGTTTAGACAAGAGTGTCAGCTGCATGGGTGTGTCCCAACCTCGGCACTGTTACCCTTGGATCCGGGTAAGTCTTGTTGTGGGAGCCTGTCCTGAGTATTGCAGATGTTCACAACAACAATGACCTTTACCCAGCACATGCCAGTGGCACCCCACTTCAAGGGACAAAGAAAAATGTCTCCAGACATTGCAAATGCCCCTCTGGGGACAAACTGTACCTGGTTGAGAACCAATGAGTTAAGACATTGATGGGAGATTAGAAATGGGACGTTTCAGAAATAGAACCAACTGGAACAACTGATCAAAAGGTGGAGGGCTCAAAAGGAGTCGGACGTGTAATATGGAACAAGGCATGGGCATGGCAAGGCAGCACCAGGCCAAGGATTCAGAGCAGGGATCAGAATCTGTCAGCCCTGCTAGCCACCCTGGGGGGGTTGGGCATGTGACTTATGCTCCCTACATCCTAAAAAAATATCCTAACTGACCTCAGAAAGCTATTATGAAGATTAAAAGAGAATATTATGAGTCAAGGGGTTAGCAGTTTCTGGCAGTGAGGTACTGCTCAGTGAGTGTCCCTGCTGGCAGGGGAGGAAGTCAGGGAAGCTTCCTCCACCCTGTGAGCAAGTCCATAGGCTGAGGGGTTGAGTGAACGGGCACTGTGACTCTACAAGCAGGTTCCCACTGCAGGGAACATTCCCCAGCTCATTAGCATTGGTTGAAAAGCTGACATGTAACCGACCATTTAATTTGATACCAGTTGTGTCTAGTATGCATATATTTGCATGTGTGTCTCTGTGTTTCTGGGTATACTTTCATATGTACATGTAAACATATACAAATTAGATCATTGGAATCACACTAAAATTTTAATACTAATTATTACTGGATTTGGGTGAATTTAATTTTCTTCTCTATTTTTCTATTACCATTACCAAAGTAATATAAATATTACTTTTATAAATATGAGGCAAAAGTATTTCAAAATGTCTTAAGATAATTGATTAAGAGCCTAGTATTTGTCAGGCCCTGTGCTAGAAACTAAGGGAACAATAAAGAACACCTCCCCTCTCACACACACTCACACACACACTCACACACACACTTACACATACACACTCACACACACTGACACATACTCACACACTCTCACACACACATACACACTCACACACACATACACACTCACACACACTCTCACACACTCTCACACACACTTACACATACACACTCACACACACACACATACACACTCACACACACTCACACATACTCACACACTCACACACATATACACTCACACACACACATACACACTCACACACACTCACACACACACTCACACACACTTACACATACACACTCGCACACACACTTACACATACACACTCACACACACTCACACACACATGCACACACACACTTACACATACACACTCACACACACACTTACACATACACACTCACACTCACACATACATAAACTCACACACACTTACACACACACCCTCACACACACTCACACATACACACACTCACACACATACACACACATCCTCACACTCACACACTCACACACACTCACACACACACACACGCAGGAATTACAAACAAAAAAAAACACAATTAGCCGAGTGTGCATACCAAAAAGCTGGAGCTTGAGAAATCAAGCTCAATGTGACAGTAATACTCCAAAAGCAGCAAAGACGGTGGGTTTTGGCAATGCCATTCCAATCGTGCTTTTAAGTTGAACAGAAGAGCCAAAAGAATTTTCTAATTTTCCTACTTTGCAGGTGGCTCAATAGAAATCACCATCATCTTCTCATTTTAAGACTTTGCTTCCCTTGTTTTGTAATTCCCCGCCCTGAGGGGATGTAACACAAGGTTGCAATGTCCAAATCAATCTTGAGTCTGATTAGTAAGGATAGGTCTCTGGGAAACTATAATTTTCCACAGAAAGACTTATTTCCATCACAAAGGCTTTCTCAGACAGTAGGTAAGGGTTTCTATTTCAAAATATAAATCCTTGCCTCCCTGCACATTCAGGGAAATTTAAAACAGTATGTGCTTTCCTGAGCTCCCACAGAAAATGTGGGCCTTGGAAAATTCTCAACATCCTGACTGCGTGAGGAAGCACCTGCATGGGGCTCAGGGGAACAAGGAGATTGGGGCTCAGAGCTGCCCCACTCAGTTCAGCCCGTGCCGGTGTGTAGGGCAATGGAACGGCCAATTAGGGACACTCACTGGCCTTTTTAATTAAGTGCATGCTGAAACTATGGACTTTATACAATGACACACAGGCATTCTGTGTCCGCCCCTGGTCATACATTCTCCTGGCTAGTTCTGGAATTAAGCTTCGTGTTCTGTCATCTTAGATATTTTAATGCTTTACTGATCTTGAACGTGTTTAGCCATAGGAAGACAGTAGTAAAATAAATGTTATGGCCAGCAAAGTCCTTTATACCTAAAGTTTATTGCACATTTTATATTTTGTTTAACAGTACAGAGCTCTTTGAGGCTGAAATAAACGTAGCTTCCTCAGGTTGCAGTTTGCTTGTGTTCTTTTCTCCTGGAGTCTTGATTCCAACACCGGGATGGAAAGAATTCCTGACAACTGGCCAGAATGGCAGAAATTCTACTGGGGAGGTGGTTTTTCTCCAAAAGTGTGAAGACAACCTTAAAGTTCTTCGGTGCTAGAACAATGCTCTATTTTCATCTTTGTTCCCAAAATATATGCATTCTCCATTCAAGGAGACCACGGACTCCCCTATATTCCTCAATATGGTGAGGATTTCATCTTATTTCAATCAACAAGTCAAACAACAGTCAATTGATAAAATACAAAGTAGTCATTGACTCATCATATAGTGGGTACTTTTAGCAACAGCTTCTCTAATTGTCTGGGGAGGGTCTATAAAGGTATTGTTTTATAATGGTGACAAAACTTGTGTTTTCTGTAGTGATGAATTTTTAAAAGTAATTAACACTATCTTACTATTGCTCCTTGCTTTACTAAGTTGACATGATGGTCCCAGAAAGAATGGAAGAATTTTCATGTGGTATTAGAACTTAGAATAGTTTCTGGGTTTTCCAGGTTGAGCTAAATAACTGGTTTTGGATGTTGCTTGCTGTTGTTGTGTATAGGAATAAGAAACAAACAAAGAAAAATACCTCTAGTTTTTTCCATAAGACAAGTTGCAGAGAACTGACATCCAGAAGAGAATAATGCAATGAAAGCACCATTGTACTGAGTTAAATTCCCAGTTCTGACCCTATTATTCAGGTGGCTAAAAATAAAGAAATAAAAGGAAGTTATTTAGTTTCC
This sequence comes from Murina feae, assembly GCA_004026665.1. Lineage (NCBI taxonomy): Eukaryota > Metazoa > Chordata > Mammalia > Chiroptera > Vespertilionidae > Murina > Murina feae. The sequence goes on from PVJC01040582.1 coordinate 9,362, forward strand.
CCATGCACTTTTCAAAATACATTAGATTTCATTTCTGAGGTCCTTTTCTACTCCAATTTTTGGGGCGTTTTAAATAAAATACATTAGCCTGATTTTATCTTAGGTATATCATTGTCAAAATTTCATGTGTCCATTCACTCTTTCTTATCTCCTGCCCAGATTTATTAAGCAACCAACATCCATTAAGACCTCAATACCTTGAATTTGTCTTTACCACTAACACTTCCTCACAGAATGCATTTCAGGAAATTCTTGGGAGAAAGAATTAAAAAGAATGCTAACTGCCACACAGCAATAAACTACTGATCTCCTTGATCTTACTGAGCTCATGGCCTACTTTCTTGCCTGAATGGCCAGGAAAGAAATTCGAAAGCCTTCAACCCTCCACATTCTTAGAAACAGAATCTAAAAATATGCACATCCAATAGAAGTCCCTCACCACCTCTTCTGTCTCCAAGGAAGAGATGGCCAAGTCTTAGAAAGGGAGCAGTGTTGGGGGTCACACTCTGGATGCTGCCTCAGATCGGCAGGATGGTGGGACCCCTGCTGCCAGTGCTGCCTGCTCCAAGGCCATCTGAAGAATGGAAATGCCTCAGAAAGGGTGCAGCTTAGTTCTCGGTTTGCAATGACTTGTTTCCCCGGATATCCTTATGGTCAGGAAATGCATTTGATTGTCTACCTTCTCTATTGTTAAGCTATTATTTCCCCTTTGCTTTACAGGAGATTAAAATAATGGCTCCTATGCCCCTTTGAAGAGCCCTTTTTACCCTTAAATGTGGTTGCTAGGCTCCCTTCACCTATCATTACAGAAGCCGTGTATCCTTTGTGATAAACATAATTAAAAGCTGCTCCAGGGTCTCCTTAAGGTAATGTGAGATTTTTACATTTTTATGCCTGGCATGGGGGAATGTTTTAAAAAGTAGCAATGGAATGAGAAGGTAGGGGGATGTCAAAAGATACCCTCCATCCTTACTGCTCCCTTGATGGAAATGGCAGTCTTACTTGTTTTGTTAACCAGTGCATAATTAAAAGTCAGTATTCAGGATCATATTAAAACTCTGTTTAACTCCTCATGTTGTGAGGCTGAGGCTTGGAAGGAAAAGCCATTAAAACACAACCATGTGTAATTTACAAGAAATCAGTAATAAAATGTTTCTCTTGGCATTATCTGCCAAATGGCCTGTATATTACCGGAATAAATCCATATTACTTGGAGCTGTAGATAAACATCCATAGGCAAAGTTCACAGTGAGGTTATCAGCCTCCTGCTCTGAACTGGGGAGTGCCGTTGAGAGGAGACAAATTGTGGTTTATTTCTCCAAGTCTCAAGCACATCATGCAGAAATGAGTTTAGTTCCTATAAGGGCATCAGTCATATCTAAATAGGAAAGCATCCATGTGCCCATGACAGAAAGAATATAGCCTTTGTCCTCAGTCAGAAACACAAGGAAGATTCTTAACAATTAAAGTTCTAAATGCACTTTCTGCTCACGAAAAAAGGGGGTGGGGATCGCCAATGTTCTCTGAAATAGGGACCCATTAGGCCTCAGAGTGATCTCTTTTCCTACAAGTCATAGGTTCATTCAGTGCCCATAGATGCGAAACTTCCTGAGGCTGTGCCATGGATTCTGTAGCAAGAACATCTTTTATGCATAAGGAAAAAAATCTAAGAGCAACTAAAACACACTGGCAGAGTTTTCCTGCGAGCAGCCATCGCTCAGGTGGGACAAGGGCTGCACTGACTGCAGACGGTGCTTCTAGCCTCTGAGGTGATGTTGGGGAAAGGCAGTGTGTTCTGTCTCTGTCGTCATTTGTCTCCTCCCACACCACTCTGTCACAGCAGCAGAAAGGACTTGTGTCTGATGATGCCACTCACATTCATTCCTCAGAGACCTGTTTTCAAACTCCAGGCTTTGCTTTCGATGTGGAAATGGAAGCTCTGAGATGTGTAAACACCCTTCCTCTCAGGACCCTTTTTCAAGAATCGTTGACACTCCAGGACTATGTAGTTCTCAAAGTTTGGTCTAAAACCCAGCAGCATCCATATCACCTGGAAACATGAAAAGTGCAAATTCTTTTTTTTAATATACTTTATTGATTTTTTACAGAGAGGAAGGGGGAGGGATAGAGAGCTAGAAACATCAATTAGAGAGAAACATCGATCAGCTGCCTCCTGCACACCCCCTACTGGGGATGTGCCTACAACCAAGGTACATGCCCTTGACAGGAATCGAACCTGGGACCTTTCAGTCCACAGGCTGACGCTCCATACACTGAGCCAAACCATTCAGGGCAAAAAGTGCAAATTCTTGATTCCCATGCAGATCTACTGAATCAGAAATGCTGGCTGTGTTCTCCAATGGGGCCCGGTAACCTGCCTCTTAGAATCCCCCCACCTCAGTGGCGCTGATGCACAGGGAGGTTGGAGAACCATTGTTGTACAGGCTTCAGCGCCAGCAGTGACTTTCTTCTTCAGGGTGGTGGTACCTGTCCTTCTGCTAAGCCAATGAGTGCTCTGGATTTGGGGTCGAGGGTGAGGGGAGAATCACAGGGCAACAAGATTTACTTAAATGAAAAATAGATCTATCTTTTGTTTCAGAAACAACCCCTTTACACGTGTCCTGTCCTGAAAGAAAACTTTGGCGAGTCTCATTCTCACTAGGATTCCTTGTTCTCACAAACCTACATCTCATCCCTTTTCACTGCTGCCAGAAAGTACCACTATTCCAAAGTCAACTGCAGTCGCGGCTAATTTGACGTTACCCACCTTAAAGAAATAAGGCCTGGTGTAGGTGAAGCTAGTATAAAACTGACATTCTGGTGACATAAATCTATAAAATGGCCCCACTGAACTTTCTAGAACCATATTGAAGATGATCGTGTGAGAGCCTCACGATTGGGAAGTGCTTCCGAATCACGAGAAAGGAAATGTGGGCTGCACTGGCTCTGAGCGTAAGTGGTCGGTGTACTCAGTCATTCCCTCCAGATCTGAGGGCTCATCCTTTTGGGCACAGCGCAATGCCACATAACTGATATTGATCCCTTTATTGGCAGTTTTCTGAGTCCACATTTTTGACTCAGCAGAACCCTCCAGTCCCTTCCAAACCTGAATACAAGGTCTGGGGCTGAGGCCAAGGCTCACACTGGGAGGGAGAATCTTGTAACAGAGCATAGAGGAGAGACAGCCCAGGCCAGCCTCTCAGACTGTGCATGGACACTGCAGCCAACACAAGAACGCTACAGGTTATTTCAAATGTGTGGGAGAAGCACACCCAGACTCTGTCAACATGTAAGGGATTACTAGCTTCAACAGTAGCTCCATTGCCCTAACCGGTTTGGCTCAGTGGATAGTGTCAGCCTGTAGACTTAAGAGTCCCAGGTTCGATTCTGGTCAAGGGCCTATACCTTGGTTGTGGGCACATCCCCAGCAGGAAATGTGCAGGAGGCAGCTGATCAATGTTTCTGACTCTCTATCCCTCTCCCTTCCCCTCTATAAAAAATCAATAAAATATATTTAAAAAATAAAACAGTAGCTCCAGCTCCTTTTGCTGACATCCTACCTTTGCAAAGCTGGGCTTTCTGTGATAAAAAAAAAAAACAGAAAATGAGCTGGCAGTGCCCTATTTGATACCAAAGTTTGAGAAGTTGTGCAGCACCAACAGGCACACACAGCCTTAGTAAATACCCATGGTTCATTAAAAACGAAGCAAAGCATATTTCTCTGTCTTGTATATAATGAATTTTATACACAGTCTTCTCCATTTGACTATAAATCCTGAGATCTTTTCTTATCTGTTTCTATATCTATGTCCTCTTAGCAAAACATCTAGAACACTCTCTGAGAGCTTTCCTAGGATTCCAGCAGCCTTTAGAGTCAGGTTGTGGATATCCTTTTAGCTTCCTATTTAGCTGTCCTCGGACCCTCAGATTTCAGGTGGGCTCAACATTTGTGTTAAGCATCATGTTGTTCCCATCCACATTTGTAGCTGATCAGATGGCAGAAGTCAAAGTTCCTTTAAGCCTGAGGGTTAGGGTCCAATGGCCTAGATGGCCCCACCTAGAGTCCTAGACACGTGTTTACTCAGTGAATGGATGGGTGGGTGGATGGATTCTCCTCAAAGGCAGAATTGTGCTTTCATATCACTGTCATATGCCCTGCAAGTCAGGAAATCATAGGTAGCAGACCAGGGTGGTCAATACAAACACTGCTTTTCTGCATTCCCAGAAAGTTCTGTTTTAAGAGTGCTATTCGAGAGCCTTCAACTAAAAGATCTTGCATATGTTGTCATTAAAATCCTTTTTTATATAAACAAGTTTTTCTGATAAATTCTCTGACCATGAGAGGATCTTTCTCAGTCCCTCATATTCATCAGGAGTTCTGCTGAAGTCATGGTCATCTCTAGGTCATCTCTACAGATAAACATGACTGACCACACTCCTGTATGGCTGATGGTCTCTGCTGTGACTTTGCTCCAGGAAGATATCTGGATATTGGAGTAGAGGAGGAAGACTAAGTTAATCAAAATGATGTCATGTAATTAAAGTTCATCGATGCATCTGCTAACTTTCTTAGCAGTATGTGCTTGCAAATGGATTGTATTCCAATGGTTTCATTTCTAAATCAGTTACATGGAACATGAAATCCATTTTTCCATTTAAAAAATAGTTATAAAAGGTGGTTAAGTTTCCAGTGTAGCCCCCGAACTTACTTAGCCTGAAACTTTGTTAGAATAAAGCATATTCACAAATGGGTTCATATTGCCTTGGTGATTATGATTAAACAAAGCAGAAGGAATGAAATTGAGTAATACGTTTCCTTTTTTATATTGTGTCTTGAAGGCTCATGCTATAAAAAGGAAGTTTTAAATAAAATGGTTGAGATCAATGAAGACTTTTAAAAGATTCTGAAACAGATTCAGGGAGAAATCTGAACCTTTAGGATCTTACCCCCAATTCAGAAGAGATACTTAAGCCAGCAGTAGCAGGACAGCCTTGGTGTTTACGAAATTAATTCTCCCTGACCTTTTAAACTCACATGACTACCTTCTCCCTGGGGTATAGCTATACAGCTATGCATTGATATATCTCCCCAGCATCCCTTTCCCTTCTTCTGGAGATAGTATCTCCATATTCCTTTAGGGAAAAACTTTTTGCCTATTTTTAGTTCAGGAGTTGTGAGTAAAGCTCACTCCATGTGGAGGCTAAGAAGCAGGCCAGCTGGGCCCACTGCCTGGGACAGGCTCAGGAGCCACAGACTTCCTGGGCCCCACATCCACTGCGGTTGCAGCCAGCCCAGCAAGAACAACTGGCCCAGCCCCAGACCACCTCTCTGTCCAGTTCTACCTCATGCCTTCCCAAAAATCCTGGGCTGCAGGCCACTGGGAGTCCGCCCTGTTCACTGCTTTGCAGAGCAGCCTTGGGCTGGATCAGCTGTGCTACAGGATAATGAAAGAGTCATGACAATGTAATAAAGGCAGGCCATTTTCTGCTTGAAAAAAAGAAAGAAAAAGAAGTTGGCCAGACATTGAGTCTGGGCCAATCAGAGCATTCCGCCCTACCTGTGGATTGGTGGGGAGGTGAGCACCTGAGCTCAGCAGCTGCAGTCGGAGCGGGTGTGCATGGCTTGCTGGGACTCCTAGAGAATCTTCACTCCCCTGGAGTTTCCATGTGAGGACATGCTAGCCAGGTGCAACTTATTTTAAAAAAACCATCGAGCCCACTTGGAAATTAAGCCAACACAGGAAGAAGGAGCCAAGGGATGCAGAAAGATAAATCCTAAGCACAACATTCACACACCTGTGCCTCGAGCCCATTTCATAAATAGATGACCCATGATTTTTTCCTTTACATTTCAGTTTTCGTTGGCTGTCTGTCACTTTCAACCAAAATAATCAGTTTATTTTATAGCTAATGGGAACTTACAGAGTATGTTTTAGACTATTTCTATAGGAAGACCAAGGTAGACCCACCCAGACTCTCCAGGCTCTGATGCCAAGTGGGTTGAATTCCAGAAATTCCGGGGGGTGGGGGGGTGGGGAGGTGTTAATTAGGAAACACTGGTTATTTTGCTATATTTTTATCTATATATATACTAGTGGCCCAGTGCACAAAATTTGTGCACTGGGGGGTGGGCGTCCCTCAGCCCGGCCAGCACCCTCTCTGATCTGGGATTCTTCAGGAGATGTCTGACTGCCGGTTTAGGCCCAACCCTTGGGATTGGACCTAAATTGGCAGTCAGACATCCCTCTCACAATCCAGGACCACTGGCTCTTAACCACTCACTTGCCTGCCTGCCTGATTGCCCCAACTACTCTGCCTGCCAGTCTGCTCACTCCCAACTGCCCCCCTGCCAACCTGCTCACCTCCAACTGCCC